>CAUYON010070210.1:0-32209 GCA_963573935.1 Arctocebus calabarensis | reverse complement strand
TCTTTTCAACCAAATGGCTGCAGGCCCTTCAGTTAAGGAGGCTTTCAGGTTCCTCATCCTGTGCCCCAGCCCTTTAGACAGAAAGCAGGAGTGGGGGTCCACACTGGGGAGCAGCCACAGTGGTGCTCTCCCATTGCTGTCGGCGTCCTTCCTTCCTGGTATGTTATTCTTTTTTTTAAATTTCTTTTTTATTTCTTTTTTTTTTTTTTTTTTTTAGACAGAGCCTCAAGCTGTCATCCTGGATATAGTGCTGTGACATCATAGCTCACAGCAACCTCCAATTCCTGGGCTCAAGCGAGTCTCCTGCCTCTGCCTCCCAAGTAGCTGGGACTACAGTTGCCTGCCACAATGCTCGGCTATTTTTTGGTTGCAGCCGTCATTGTTTGGCGGGCCCAGGCTGGATTCGAACCCACCAGCTCAGGTGTATGTGGCTGGTGCCTTAGCCTGTTGAGCCACAGGCGCCAAGCCTTTTTTTTTTTTTTTTTAACATCTTCCTCGATAAACTCTTGCCCTTTAAAACAATTTGTCTTCTAACATCCCAGATAATTGGTTAATATTCTTGCTCTTTAAAAAACCATATTTAGGGTGGCGCCTGTGGCTCAGTGAGTAGGGCACCAGCCCCATATACTGAGAGTGGTGGGTTCAAACCCGGTCCCTGTCAAACTGCAACAAAAATATAGCCAGGCGTTGTGGTGGGCCCCTGTAGTCCTAGCTACTTGGGAGGCTGAGGCAAAAGAATCACCTAAGCCCAAGAGTGGGACGTTGCTGTGAGCTGTGATGCTATGGCACTCTACTGAGGGTGACAAAGTGAGACTCTGTCTCTAAACAAAACAAATTAAAAAAACATGTTTAGCTAGGCACAGTGGCTCATGCCTATAATCCTAGTACTCTGGGAGGCTGAGACAGGTGGATTGCCTGAACTCAGGAGATGGGGAACAGCCTGAGCTAGAGGGAGATCCAGTCTCTAAAAAAAAAAAAAATAGCCAGGTATTGTGGCGGGCTCCTGTAGTCCCAGCTACTTGGGAGGCCAAGGCAAAAGGATTGCTTGTGCCCAAGAGTTTGAGGTTGCCGTTAGCTATGTATGACATCATGGCACTCTAGCAGGGGCAAAAAAGTGAGATTCTGTCTCAAAAAAAAAACACACACACACACATTATTTTCTTTCTATTTACAAAAACAATTTATGATCCACATGGAAAAGTGAGAGATTCTGGAAAATCCCCTTATTTTCCCCGTAAAAATCAAAATCATTCTTCCACTCATTGAAAAAAACAACAGTATTCACATTTTAGTTGCATCTTTCTTATCTTTAGATATTTACCTAATTTTACTTCCTTTTTTTAATTTCAAAGACAGTCTAGCTATTGATATATACCTAATTTAAAAAACTTTTTACTTTGGAATAATTTTAGATTTACAGAGTTTCACAGATAATTTTGAGTCCCCATATGCTCTTTAATCAATTTCCCCTAATGTTAATCATAGTACAGTTATCAAAACTGAGCAATTGGGCCCTGCACAGTGGCTCACATCTCTATTCCTAGCACTTAAGGAAGGCTGAGGCAGGGAAGACTACTTGAACTCAAGAGTTTGAAACCAGCATGAGCAAGAGCAAGACCCCCACCTCTACTAAAATTAGAAGAATTAGCCAAGCCAGCAGGTAGGTGCTGGTAGTCCCAGCTACTCAGATTGCTTAAACCCAGAAGTTTGAGGTGGCAGTGAGCTATGATGATACTGAACTCTAGCCCAGGTGACAGCAAGACCCTGTCTAAAAAAAAAAAAACAAATCTAAGAAATGAATACAAGCATAGCATTGTTTACTAAACTATGGACTTTATTCATACTCCACCAGTTTTTCTACTAATGTCCTTTTTCCAAGACCCAATCACATTGTATTAATATATAATTTTTTAAAAGTATATTCTACTATACATATATTTAGTAGCCCACGTTTCTCTCCTGGTAATACAGCATAAACTTTCAGGCTATTAAAATTATTATGTGCCAGCTCGGCACTCATAGCACAGTAGTTATGGTGCCAGCCACATACACTGAGGCTGGCAGGTTCAAATCCACCTGGGGCCAGCTAAAACAACTACAACTACAACTAAAAATAGCTGGGCATTGTGGCTGCCTATAGTCCCAGCTACTGGGAGGCTGAGACAAGAGAATCCCTTAAGTCTGAGAGTTTGAGGTTGCAAAGAAAAACAAATTATTTATGTGCCATCATTTTTAGTGGCAGCATAGTATTCCATTGTGTGGATTTGCTATAATTTGCCTAGCCAAATGACTTATTATTCTATATTTTATTTATTTATTTATCTTTTGAGACAGTTTCACTATGTTGCCCTCGGTAGAGTGCTGTGGCATCACAGCTCACAGCAACCTCAAACTTGGGCTTAAGTGATTCTCTTGCCTCAGCCTCCCAAGTCCCTATAGGGACTATAGGCACTCGCCACAACGTCCAGCTATTTTTTGGTTGTAGTTGTCTTTGTTGTTTGGCAGTCTCAGGCTGGGTTCGAACCCACCAGCTCCAGTGTATGTGGCTGGTGCCCTAGCTGCTGAGCTATAGGCAACAAGCCATTATTCTTTTCTTTTTCAGAAACAGAGTCTTACTCTATTGCCCTCTGTAGAGTGCTGTAGCATCACAGCTCACAGCAACCTCCTACTCCTGGGCTTAGGCGATTCTCTTGCTTCAGCCTCCTGAGTAGCTGGGACTTCAGGCGCTCACCACAAAGCCCAGCTATTTTTTTGTTGCAGTTTGGCGGGGGCCAGGTTCAAACCCACCACCCTTGGTATATGGGGCTGGCATCCTACCCACTGAGCCACAGGTGCTCCCCCCATTATTCTACATTTAAATTGTTTCTAATTTTTTACTATCATAAAGAACGATGGGATGAACACCCCCTCCATACTTCTGATATACATATCTCTGATTATTTTGCCATAAAAGAAATCCCAGAAATGGAACAGTTATGTCCAGGGGACCCATCCCTCCTCCTTCCAAGTGTACAGCCAAGATGCGGCCCTGCTGGTAGCTCTTATGCTTAAAGATACTGCTCACCTTCTTCCTGAGGCAGGCAGAGGAGGAAGCAAAGGGATTGCAGAGTGGCCCCCAGCCCATGGACGATGGAGTGGGAAAGGAGATGGGAACAGCAAGGGAATTCCATGTCCTTCATGGCTTCTCAGACTTCTTCTGCAAGGCCAACCAGCCCCAGCTGGACATCTTGTCTCAGTGGGATGAAGAGGATGCTTGCTCTGGGCCCAAGGATAATGAGGAGGGGGTTGGGGGACAGAGGCTGCTAATGCATTTTGCCAACATCTTTGGTTTCTCCAATATCCAGCCAGACTATTAGCAGTTCCCCAAGGATGGCATGCTCTTCACGTCATCCCCCATTTCCTATAAATGGGAAATGGCCAGGGAATAGGGTTTTTATGTGCATGTGTGTATGGTGGGGGGAGGGGTAGAAGGAAGGAAGGGAAAGGGATGTGGTGGTTTTCCTACAGCTGACTTAGTAGAGAACTTAGGCTGAGAGAAGTTGTTAATTGCCCAGAAAGACACGGCACCTTGGGGAGTAGCATGGGTGCGAAGATTTTCTCTGAGGTTCTGGAGTCACTGTCCAGGCGAAAGGAGAGATTACTTCCTCTGTCTTGTTTCTGGAGCTCAGAGACTGTGTTTGTGTGTGTGGTTGGGAGATTGAGTGGGGAGACCGAGAGGTTACCTCAGTTTCTTCATCTGAAAATGGTAGTCATCTACTGGGATGTCCAAAGGATAGAATGAATGAATACACAAAAATATTTAGAAATAGTGCTTGACACAATCAGTAATGCTTTTCTAGTATTATTATATGTAATAAGGCTGCATACACAGAAAGTAGGGCCTAGGGCAGCACCTATGGCTTATCGAGTAAGGCGCCTGCCCCATATACCGAGGGTGGCGGGTTCAAACCCGGCCTCAGCCGAACTGCAAAAAAGAAAAATAGCTGGGCATTGTGGCGGGCGCCTGTAGTCCCAGCTACTCGGGAGGCTGAGGCAAAAGAATTGCCTAAACCCAGCAGTTAGAGGTTGCTGTGAGCTGTGTGACGCCACAGCACTCTGCCGAGGGTGATCAAGTGAGACTCTGTCTCTGGGAGGAGGGCGGGGGGGGGGAGAAAGTAGGGTCCATTTTCAGAGCCGAGAGGGCCCTACTGCACCCTGTGCTGAGTTGGACCCAGAGAGTGCATCTGCCTGATTTGGTAAAAAAGAGTCACCTTGGTCAGGGAGGAGTGACCAGGTAGTTATTCAGGTGGCCAGGCCCTGGGTGGGGTCTCGGATCACTGCTATGTGTTCACACTCCTGAGGCCTCCTTCCTCTTGCCTCTGTCACAAGTCATAAAGCAGGGTAGGTTAAGAAGTAGGGTGGGTGTAGGTGGGAGAGGGCTCTAACTCCTCTGCGGTGGGACAACTCTCTTCTGCTCCCTATGTTCTTTTCCAAGCTTGGAAAATAACCCCCCCCACCCCCCACCCCCGTCTGTCTACTCTCTCCTGGCTCTGTAATTTTCCAGCTGACCTGGAATTCCCCCTGACTCCTGTCCTGTTTCCTGGGGCAGAGTGGCCCCAGTTCAGGGACCCAGGACTCCACCCTAGGCTCTCCACTGGCCACAAATGGGTATGCCAAAGACTTTGGAAAGCCATTGCCAGGAGGGTCCCCAGCTAGGAGTATATGTGCTCCCAGGAAGGCACCGCTGAGACAGTTTTCAAGTTAAACTTGTTTAGTGACTCAGAAGGTAGATTCTTGAGTTTTTGATTCTCTACTCTCTTTCACACTTAGGGCTCCACTGTTTTCTTCTTCCTTCACTATCTGCCTTCCTTCTGTGCTTCCCTTTGCATCTCAGCTGGAGGCGTCCTTTGAGATCATCTAAATAATTCCCTCTTCTTACAGAGGCCCAGAACACAGAAGAGACTTGCCCCCACATCACGCAGCTGGTTGATACAGGGCCAGCACTGGAACCTGGCACCTCAGTGCTCATTGCAGGGCTAAGGCCAACCAGGTCTCCCCCTTTAAAGGCATTTTGTGGGACTTTGTAGTATTTTACGTCAACAATCCGCCTAGACTGGATTTCTCTCTATGGAGGAAAAAAGACATAACTCAGAATCGGACTGCCCACAACCAGGGCTCCCTAGGACTCCAGTTATCTACCTCCTGTTTGAACGGTTCTTTCCTGTCAAAGACATTCTGGAAACAGGTATCTGTTAGGACCTTGCTCAACAGCTAACACAGAAAATATGCATTCTGGAAACAGGTATCTGTTAGGACCTTGCTCAACAGCTAACACAGAAAATATTTTATGGGGAAATTATTATCCCTTCTTCCCCCTTAAAACACTCTTAAGGAGATTAAAAAAAACAACTAGAATTTCTTTTGGCTACAGAAAAAAGGATAAAATTTGCATCAGAGAGCAGCAAACAGTAGGAAGAGTAACTCGGAGACAATGTGACATCTCTTTTCAAGGAATAGTCCTGGACAGGTGGAGGGCAGCTTTGCTTGGAGACCGGGATGGCTGGAATGGCACCCACAGGTAATGGTCGCAGACTGGCTCCGGGGAAGGGAGGTGCCCCACGGAGCCGGAGAGCTTCTACCTAAATGTTTTGGTGGCGAGCGGCAGAGGGGGCGGTGCACTGCCCTAGGTAATAATAGGGCATTCGGGAAACCACGCGGGGGCTGCCCGTCGCGGCCACTGCTACAAAGACAGCTTGGAGACCTCCGGCTTTCTTCCCTAGGGTACCAGCCCCACCCCTCCATCCCCCCTCCTACCACCCCCCACCTCCGTCCCGCCTCGCCCCGCCCCCCTCCTGGCAGCCCCAGCGCGCATGCTCTCTCCCCCCGCAGAGTAACCTGGAGATTTAAAAGCCGCCGCTGGCGCGCGTGGGGGAAGGAGGCGGGGGGTAGAGGTTGCGCGCGCTGGCCCCGGGTGACAGCCGCACGCCTCGCCAGGTAGGCGCGCGTTCCCTCCTCTCCCAGAGAGGAGGCTTCCCGGTGCGGGAACGGGAGGGGCGCTCGCGGCCGAGCTCCGCGGTGTCGCGTGTTTTGCGCCCCGTGGGATGGGCCCGCGCTGTGGCGGTCCCGGGCGCTGCTGGCCGAGTCCCGGGCGAATCCCACAGGAGGGCGCGAAGCTGCGGGCGCCTGGGGACGCGCCCCTGCTCTGCCGCGGGCGGGCGCCCAGTGCCCAGCGCCAGCTCGGGTCCCCACTGAGCTGCGCTTTCTTCCGCGGAGGGCGGGCTGGGCGAGAGGCGCCCGGGCTGTCCCAGGCCGGTGGCGGGGTGGGCGGGGAGCGGCCCCTCCCCGGAGCTCCGGGTCGGGCCGACGGCTGGCGGACCGGCTGGCCGCTCGCTCCTGTTGCAGCCTCCCGCGTCAGACTTTTCTTTGGAAAGTTGCGTTTATTTTCTTCCCTTGTCTGGGCTTCACTGGAAAGGGGCAGGATGAGTCACCGGGGCGAGCACAGTCAGGGACTTGGGGGAGCGGGGAAAGAGGCCGACGGCGGGGAGCCGTGGGGTGCTCGGGCCAGCTTTCTGCTGGGAGAACGAGAGGATTATTAAGGGAGGGAAAAGGGACTTAGCCCTTTTGGACGTTAGTCTGGGGTGAGGCTCTGGGCAGAGAGTTAAGGTTGGATTCTGTGTACCAGTATCCCCCTTTTCAGGCACGGTTATCCCTTGGGAGGAGGAAAGAGGCCGATGTATTCTCCTCTTCGACTCCCAGAATTCAGGTGGGAATAGTGCGGAGTTCTTCCAATAGCAGAGAGATTGGGAGAACTCAATCTCCCAATAGCAGACTGGTGTGATGTGGTGGTACCTGGTCGTGGGTGCAGCTTCTCAGAGCTCTAGGCTTAGGAAGCAGCAGGTCTGCTGGAGAAGCCCCCAGGGACCTGCCGAGTGAGGGGCATTCCTTCCCATAGTCTCCCATTCTCCTAAGGCATTGGAGTCCTGTAAGTTTCTCTTGCCCTTGACTTCTGAATCAGCTTCCATCTTCCTGATGGCCACTCTTGACCTACTCAGCTTCCCCCCCTCCCCACGGTGCATTCTCCCATGCTTCCTCTTTTCCCAAGGGGCCAGAGTTGGGGGTAGGGAGGAGTTTGGCGGTGGGTACCTGGTGAGGGCTCGCCCTTCAGCTGTTACACTGACCGGATCCCAGTGGAGCTGGGACTAAGAATAGCCCAGTTGCTGTCTTGCTGCCCTGTAGCCTGCAGCCCAGCATTGCCAGTAAACTAGGACCCAGAGTTACCCTTGCTGGGCTTCTGGAAGCTTTGCTCAGGGGTGGAATTGAGGTCCTGGGAGCTTCTCACTACCCTTCCTGATGCACTTTGTGGATCTTTCAGAGCAGAGACAACTTTGGTGTGGACTCATCTGCCCAAAAAGGTGGTGGGGAACAAACTAGCTTATTGGGGTGGATGAGGAAGGAAAAGACTAGATGGGAAGCCTATGGAAACTCATATAGCAGCATATCCTAGGGGATAAGTGGGGCATAATTTGAGGTCACAGGCCCTTCTCTTGGACCGGTCCCATCCCCTCATTCCTCCCTTATCTCCTCCCACCAGCCCTGTCATGGAGCCAGGACTCTGTTGTTCTAAAAGTGCTCAGAAAATGGAGCTTGAGTCAGCAGGATGAGTCCAAAGATAAAAATACAGCTGTGGATGAATGTACAGCTGTGGACAGACAAGCCCCAATTTAGTGGGTGGGTGTTGGGGGGAGTTTTCCTGTGTATTCATAGGGTGTGTCATGAACTCCCCCTGTCCTCTTGACTCTGAGTAGCCCTGAGGGAGGAAGGGTAGGAGCTGGACAGTGATCCCTGGTGGCCCACTGAGCCATTTTCCAGGACATTGGGTGGTGGAAGGATTGCATGAAGACCCTGCTGCAGCTCTCCCCTTACCCAAGTTGGAGCTGCAGCTCTCAGCCAGGGCAGGGCTGACCTGAAGACTCTGGAAGTAAAGTTAACTTTAAGTACTATCATTTAGACCATGACAGCCTGATACTGTTATGGATAAAAACTCAGACTTTTAGAAAGGCAGTCTTTATACTGGCTGCTCCACTGGTCTGACAAGTTACTTAACCTTTTCTAAGCCTCAGTATTCCTAACTACAAAATGGGAATGATAATAATGTCTACTGTATAGCTTTTATTAATTATTAAATTATAACAGATATAAATTATATTTGCAAATATATAAAGTCTAAAAATTATTAAACAATGCATATAGAGTCCTTAATTGTGTGCCTAATATGCAGTAAGTGCTCAGTAAATGTTAGCTAGTACCAGCTGTATCTGTATTATTATCATCTGTGTCTGAATGGACACCATCACCCAGCCTGAGACTTGTGGGCCTTTCTTTTAAACTAATTATTATTATTATTTTTTGTCACAGTGCTTATTTTCTTGGGAGCCAGGTCTCCTGAACTTTGGGGAATTGGTATGAATAGTTAAGATGCTGGTTTCTAGCAACATGGTTTGAATCTCATTTCTTCTTGCACAAGTTAAACTTTCTGTGCTTTATCTTCCTCTTTTGTAAGATGAGAATAATAGTACCTAACTCACAGTATTGCAAGGATTAATAAACTGATGCAGGTAGAGCTCTGAGCACAGCAGCTGCTTGTAAAAAGAGCTTGATAGATGTCAGCTGCTGTTATTTGGTGACAATGGAAGCAATCATTGTGGTTTACACTTAGAAACCAGAGTTTCTTAGCAAGGGAATTGGACTATATATAACTGTATGTAAGTTACAGATGACACATCTGCAGTTGAACCTGCCTGGTGCAAAGATTGCACCAGAATTGGATGTCCTTTTTTCTCTCCAGTCAATACTGTGTGACTGGTATTTTAATTAGCCCAGAAACCCCTGCCTTACCTACCTCCCCAAAGTTAGAAAAGGGTACCATGAGGTGAAGGTGACTATATATCCTGAAAAATTAAGAGCCTTCTATGTGGAAAGCTTATGTGTTGTTATTTTACTATGTGGGGAGGGTATCCTGAAGCTCTGTCCTCCCTTTCCAACTCTTAGGATCTTTTACACTGCTCTTTGGTGTCCAGAAAAAAAAATTGTAGCTTAGCTTGCTTTGAACAGTCAGTGGCCCTATTTGCTGGGCAGCAAGGGTGGAGGCTGGACCAGTTGGTACCAGGCCCAGTGTATTGAACGCTGATGCCACTTGACTCCCAGCAATAGAGCTAGAGTGTTGAGCTTTGTCCAGTGTATTAAGTGTCCCTACTTGGGGGCAGAGACTAGTGACAGAGCCATCACGGGATAGTCCTGATCCCTGGCCAGAACTTCCTGTTTAATCCCTTTTTCTGCTACGTGGTCTGTTTCCTTTTCCATGGGAAGAAGTCCACAGTTTTGCTACCAGCCCTGAGTGACTTGTGGGTATTGCTTCTGTTATGGAAGATGGGTCTGCCATTTCTATTGGCCTTGATTTCTTTGCCTGTAAAATGGAGATAATAGCATTCACCTTGCAAGATTATGGTAAGGATTAAATGTACATGCATATTTAGCAAAGTGCCTGCATAGACCAGATGCTCAGTGGATGTTTGTCCCCTCCTCTTCTTTGTTACTTCTGGAGATCACTTTTGGGGAGCTGGGATAAGCTAGTAAGAAAGGTATTGGAGGCCAGGCAAGGTGGCTCACACCTGTAATCCTAGCATTCTCAGAGACTGAGGCGGGTGGATTGCTTGAGCTCAAAAGTTGGAGACCATCCTGAGCAAGAGCAAGACCTTGTCTCTAAAAACAGCTGGGTGTTGGGCGGTGCCTGTGGCTCAGTCAGTAAGGCACTGGCCCAATATACCAGAGGTGGTGGGTTCAAATCCAGCCTTGGCCGAACTGCAAAAAAATAAATAAATAAAAATAAAAAACCTACTTAAAAAAAAAACAAAAAAACAGCTGGGTGTTGTGGCAGGCACCTGTAGTCCTAGCTACCTGGGAGGCAGAGGCAGAGGCAGGAGAATCACTTGAGGCGGGGTGCGGTGGCTCATGCTTGTAATCCTAGCACTCTGGTAGTGAGGCCCGTCTCTACTAAAAATAGGAAAACTGAGGAAAGAGGATCGCTTGAGCCCAAGAGTTGGAGATTGCTGTGAGCTATGACACCATGACACTCTATCCTGGGCAATAGCATGAGACTCTGTCTCAAAAAAAAAAAAAAAGAAAAAAAGAATCTCTTGAGCCCAAGGGTTTGAGGTTGCTGCGAGCTATGACACCATGGCACTCTACCGAGGATGACAAAGTGAGACTCTGTCTCAGGAAGGGAGGAAGGAAGGAAAGAAGGAAAGGGATCGAGACCAGCTCTTGTTCTAGATCCCATAGTTCCTCAGTCACTACATCCACGCCAGACAGAATGCCTAGCCAGGTAGGATGTCCTCAGGCATGGCTAGCCCACAATAGTAGTACCTCTTTCCTCTGCACTCTCTGTACCCCCACCTCTAGGCCTTTCTAATCTTCTGTACTTTGAATTGGCAAACAGTGTCCAAGCTAGGAGCGTCTGGCTATTGATGTGGCAATCTAGAGCCCCACTCCTGGCTCCCGTCCCTAGAAAGAGCTGAGCACCCAGCTACCTTGAGTAGGGCCTTGCTTGAGTCTTGGGCATGCTAGTCAAATCACATCTGACAAGAATCTTGATTTGGCCTCACCCATAGGCCATCTGTTGAGCACTAGCGACAGAGCCATCATGGGATAGTCCTGGGCAGGACCTGTGTTGGACCTGTGCTCTCTACTTTCCAGGACCTGAGGCACTAGGGGTGAGGGTAGCAGTAGGGGAAGGACTGCAAACCAGAGACCCTCAGGACTGTGTGCAGTGTCCAACCCTGGTTAGCACAGTTGAGACAGGTGGGGGAGAGGGGACACTTGGTGGCTGGGGTTCCAGGGACCCTGAAGGAGAGTGGATTTAAAGCTGGACAGGGCTCTGGTGGAGGCATAAAGCAGCCCAGGAAGGGGAAGTAACTGGAGCATGGTGACCACTTTGGAAGCAAAAACAAGCCCAGAGCTTTTTGTGTACCACCTCATCCCCTCTTGGTCCCAGGGATGTATGACGACTCATCTGAGGACATGCAAATAGGTGGGCCTGATCTGAGACCAAAACCCAGTCCCATCATCTTGGCTCTAGTATTCTTTCTAGAATGCCTCACTGGGGAGGGGAGGTCATGTTTAGAAATTCCAGGCTCCAGGCGCCTTGTTTTATAGACATATGTGCCCTTTTCTATTGTGGGGGCTCAGAAAATGATACCCCAAAGTAAAGGCCTCAGAAGCAGGCCTCTGACCTTCTGCCCAGGAAAAAAAAATGCTGTTAACAGAGAGGCTGAGAAGAATCTGGACAGGCCTTGATAGATTTCCCCACTCAATCTATTACATTAGCTCATGCCCTTTTTGTCCAATCATGTTTCCACAGAGCTGTCCTGCCTCATTGAACCTAACCATAAAATGGATAGTTCACGCTGGGTTTTGGGTCTTCATTCTGAAGTCTCCCATGTCACATAAAACTATAATCAGTTAGATTTGTTATGTTTTTTTCTTGTTAACCTGTCTTTTTTTATGGAGTGTTGGCCATAACAAAAGATGGAGAGGAAAGAGATCATCCCCTTTCTGCTCCTGTAAGGCATAGTGGCTACCTGTTTATCTTCCAAGGCTGAGTAAACATCGTGGCCATTTCTTCCAGGAAGCCCCAGAAGAATTAAACACTACCACCACCACCCCCGACACACACAGCCCTTGGGTGCCCACTGTATGGGCTTTTTTTTTTTTTGAGACAGAGTCTCACTATGTTACTCTTCAAAAAGTGCTCTGCTGTCACAGCTCACAGCAACCACAAACTCTTGGGCTTAAGCGATTCTCTTGCCTCAACCTCCAAAGTAGCTGGGACTACAGGCACCCACCACAATGCCTGGCTATTTTTTGTTGCAGTTGTCATTGTTGTTTAGCTGGCCTGGGCCAGGTTTGAACCTGCCAACCTTGGTGTATGTGCTGGCACTGTAACCACTGTGCTATGGGCACCGAGCCAAATCTATGGACTTGTGTCTTAGCACCTGGACCACCTCATTGTACACCAATTGCATTTTCTCTTTTGCATAAGGGAACTGCAGTGGGTTGTTTCTGCATCCTTGACACCTTCGCACTGGGCTTACATATAACTGGGGCTCAGTAGGGGTGAGTGGGTTTAGTGCTCTTTGACATTCCTTTACTGGACGTTAGGTTTCACGCATGCATTGAGGTGCACCTCCTCCAACGTCAGCAAACTTGAGACCTTTAATGAACATTTTATTTTATTTTATTTTATTATTTTTGAGACAGAACCTCAAGCTGTCACTCTGGCTAGAGTGCTGTGGCATCACAGCTCACAGCAACCTCCAATTCCTGGGCTCAAGCAAGTCTCCTGCCTCCGCCTCCCAAGTAGCTGGGACTACAGGCGCCCACCACAACACCTGGCCATTTTATGGTTGCAGCAGTCGTTGTTTAGCAGGCCTGGGCTGGATTTGAACCCGCCAGCTCAGGTGTACGTGGCTGGCGCCTTAGCCTGTTGAGCCACAGGTGCCCAGCCTTTAATGAACATTTTAACAGTCTTTTTTGGGGAGGGGGGGACGGCACCTGTAGCTCAGTGAGTAGGGTGCCGGCCCCATATGCCGGAGGAGGTGGGTTCAAACCCAGCCCTGGCCAAAAACTGCAAAAAAAAAAAAAGACATTAAAGTTGGGTTTAAAATAAATAAAAGTCTCTTTTGGGGCCAGCTCTTATCTTGCTTACTACTGAGTGAATGTTTTTGAGAACACACTTCCAAATAACTGAGTCTGAGTCAGCCCTCTAATTCTAATTAGGGCTGATCAAAAACTCTAGGATATCAGATCCGAGAAGGCCTTAGCGGCCTTTAAATTTAAGACCATAGAGGCAGGACACGGCTGAGCTGGGACTGGCACCCTGGTCTGACTTTTGGCCCAAAGCATTGCCCATGTGTAGCTGTGCTGAGATCTGTAGTCTCCTATACATCCTCTCTCCTAAGGGGGAGATGAAGGACAGGACCAGGATTATCTGTGCATGGATGAAGAGTGCTACCTGGCCTGGCTGACTGATAAGGTTTAAGATCACGAGGAGGGAGGCTGTTCAGGTTTCACTTTGCAGGGGCTATAGGAAGAGGTGGGGTAGGGGAGGCAACTGCAGAGTCCCCTGGATATAGTGCTGCGCCTGTAACTTGGCCTTCAAGGTCCCTGTTCCCTTCTCACGTTCCTCTTCCCTGCCCTGGACCGAGGAATTTCTTTTTTTTTCTTTCTTTCTTTCTTTCTTTTTTTTTTTTTTTTTTGAGACAAAGTCTCACTATGTTGCCCTCGGTAGAGTGCTATTTTGTCACAGCTCATAGTAACCTCAAACTCCTAGGCTTAAGCAATTCCTTTGCCTTAGCCTCCCAAGTAGCTGGGACTACAGGTGCCCACCACAATGCCTGGGTATTTTGTTGTTGTTGTAGTTGTCATTGTTATTTAGCAGGCCCAGGCCAGGTTCAAACCCACCAGCCTAGGTGTATGTGGCTAGTGCCCTAACCGCTGAGCTACAGGCGCCGAGCCCAAGGGAATTCTTGGTATCACAGCCCCATCTTACAGCGAAGCATTTATTGTGGCCCAAGGAGAGAAGAATTTAGTTACTAATTTCTGCCAGGAACAGAGTCCAACTCTGGGAGAGAGTAGGGAAGAGGGCAGTTCTGCCCTTGCATGTCTTGGTTACTTGGTTCAGTTTCAGGGGACTGCTGACCCTTGGCATTCTGTTGGTACTTTAGCAGGCAGGTAAAGGATGGGGTAAGTGCAACTGGGGGATGTTTCCACCTGCAGGTTCAAGGGAACTTGGTTCGTATTGGTGGAAGTCTATGAAAACCTCCTTTCTGAATGCCACAGAGCCTTGTCAGTGAGCCGCCAGTGGGCACCTGTCCAGGACAAAGCACCTACCTGAGGCCAGGGGTGGGTATGAGATCAGTTGCCTGGCTGTACAGTTGTAAAGAGCCCTAGACGTAATCTAGACTAGCTCTTGTTTTACAGGCGCAGAAACTGAAACCCAGAGAAGTGAAATGGCTTGTCTAGGCTGCACTGCTATAACAGTTGCTGAAACAGGTCTGTACTGTCCTGGCTCTCACTTCAGAGCAGTTTCCAGAATGTTTGAATGGTTTGAATTTTCTGTTCAATCACTTTTTATTTGCGCAGCCTTAGGCATGTTCTGAGACTGAGATGTTCATCTTTGTGAAATTGGAATATTAAATACCTACTTTGTATTTGGATTGTATGAATTATTAGCAGATGCAGTGTGTTGTACCTTGCACATGTCAGGCACCTCCTGAGCAGTTAGTAGGGAGAAGCCACGGTGTTCATTTTCCCTGTGGATGGAAATCACGCTGTCTCTCCACTGCTGGGTGTCTATCCCACCCTCCATCTCCCTTCACGCTCTTCCATCGCCAGGCAGGGCTGTTGCAGTGACCTCTCCTCACCTGTTGGGGCCAGCACCTGGGGAGGTGTTCACATTCTTGGCATTCCTCTTGCTGCTAGGGTCTGAAAGAGTTTCTGGAATGGATGGGGGAGGCACCTAAGCTGAGGGAGAAAGAAGGTGGGGTTGGTCTGCTCTGACCACTGCTGGTCCTGTTTGGAATAAGAAAGCCCTCTCTCAAGTTTCCTCCACTGAGGAAGATGAGGCCACTGAAGAAATGGCTGCTAGGAACTTTCACATCCTTTGTCTCGAACCCATTTCACATCTAGGAAGCTAGTGGGTTTGATCGAAGTTTCCTTGCCTATGAAATAGGTATCTTAATTGTACTCACCTCAGTGGATGGTGGGAGGACTAAAACACTTGGCAGAGTGCCTGGCATGGAGTAAACCTTAACGTTATCTGCCACTGTTGATTGTAGATGAGAAAACTGAGGCGTGGAGGCCAAGTAACATGCTCCTGCCATTATAATAAGTGATAGGACTGGTATGTGAACCCAGGTCAGGTTGACTCCCAAACCTGGGCCATCCTGCAGAGTCTGCCAGGCTTGGGGATGTCAGCACAGAGACGTGTGGTGCCTGGGATGGAAGGGAGCTCCAGGTTCGAGAGTACTGGATGTCCCAGTTTTGCAGTTTGGCTGAGGCCAGGTTTGAACCCACCACCCTTGGTATATGGGGCCGGTGCCCTACTGGTGACCTTGGGTAGCAGCTGTTCTCAGAAATCAAGTCTGATTGGGAGACCCATGAGCCTGGATTCAGAATGTGGGTCTGTGTTGACTTGTCACCATGGGATTGCCAGGTGACCTTTGGGAGGGTCTCGGTGCCTTAGCCTCAGCATAGGCTGGCTGGGACTGACTGGCCAAGGTGAGGGTCAGTCCAGCCCCAGAATCCCTGTCACCAAATCTGAGAGGGAAGGGGAGATTAGTGCTGGCTCTAAGGACCACAGACTCTGTCCCTTTCCCGCCCCTTCCCCCAATCTCCTCTGGCATTTGTTTCCTTTCCAAAGCTGGACTGGGGCTCTCAGACAGGGCAACAAAAGCAAGTCTTCTCCAAGCCACTGCCACCTGTTGGGTTTTCACACATTGGGAGTGAGTGGGGGGAGGGAGCCGTTGCCCTTTTCCCAGTGTCTGTGGTGTGCCCCCGCTGCCCCCCTAGGGCCTGGGATTCTCTTTGCTGCCCGATGTGACAGTGCTCAGGAGCTGGAGGGGGTGGAGGCCCGCAGCAGCTGGAGGGAGAATTGAGTGGGAAGGGGCCGGTGCTGGCAGCTGGGAGGGAGTTTGATGGATTACTCCGCAGGCCGAGAGGTTTCTCCCTAATCCCCCTTTGTGTACTGGCCTGCAGCCCCCTCACTCTCTCTGACAAGCTGCTAAGCAGAAGGCTCCCAGTCCAAGTGAAGAAAAGGCAGCTCAGCAGGGCGAACTCTAAATCCCTGGCCTCCCAGCCCTGGGGACGCAGCAGCCAGGGAGCCAGCCAGAGACCCCTTCCCACTGCCCTTATTCTTTCTTGATTCCCTTGAAATGCAAGGCTGCTTTCTGAGCAGTGTCCTCAGGTGGCTGTGATGGGAGCCCTGCAAATGTTCTTGGGACTCAGCTGTTGGTGCAGATCTGTGCTGTGTTTTTCTAGGGTGGGACTGGGCAAAGCAGAGACCCTCATAATTTGGAAATATCTGGGCCGGGAGAATCCAAGACTGAATGTGTTGGAAGGCATGGAAGCCATATATAGTCTGGTGCTGTGTTTCCCCTCCCCAGCAGCTCAGGTAGCAATTCTCACAGAATGGAGGAGGTGAGGTGGTGGGTGTAGCGTCCCTGGCAAAGAGGATTGATAACGATGGGGAGCTCATTGCATCACAAGAATGCTTATTTTTCGGGTCTCCTGGTTGATGCAGGCTCTTTGGGTATCCCTAAGGCTCCTTGTAGAGCTGCCCTGAGAGCTCTACAAGGAGCTCATTTTGGGAGTGCAGTGTCAGGTTTCCATAAGGCCAACAAGATTGGTCCCTGGGACGAGGGCAAGTGGGGAAGGGAAATAGGAACACTGGGCTGGTGAACTCCCAGACTTAAGACGCCCTGTCCCCTGCTCCAACCTAGAGGACTCTTCAGAGCTCTGCTTCGAGCAAGGCACTGGGGTTCCTCTTCCCAGCATCTCACTGCCTTTGACCTCCTGTCTTGGCCTGAGACAGGACAGCCTGGGGTGTGTATGAGGATGTTGACCTAAGGTGACCCTACCCCCTTTCTTCAGCTGAGTCATTACTCCTCATGGCTAGCCTCCCCCATGCCAGTATCCCCTTACATGAGGAGGGCTGCCTGGTGGCTATGGGGCAGAGGGGTTGCTCCCTGCTTCCCAAGGAGCGAGGAGGAGCGTGTGAGAAAGCAGAGAGTCTTTGTGAGTGTGCAGAGAAGACGCAGGGTCGCTGAGCTGGTGGGGTCAGGGTGGGGGCTTCGGCCGTTTGATGTGCTTGGGTGGGGTGTGGGGATGCTAGTCTGCATAAAGAGGCCATAGAATTGCTGCCTGACACTGGCCCAGGGCGGGGGCTGCCCCCAGCCCTGCTCCCTCTGGCCTCTGTCTGTCAGCAGAGGGAGACTGTTCCCCCAGCTCCACCTCAGCCATGCAGGGTGGCAGGAGCCCCTTTGAAAGCCCTCAAAGGCCTCTTTATATGCCCCCCTCTGACCCTCCCTTCCCTTAGGGAGCTACCAGGGAGTGGGCTCAGTTGCCTTTCCTCTGCCTCCACCACTGTCTTTTGAATTTTGGACAAAGTTCAGGCCAAGTTTGTTCCGTTGCTCAGTTTCATTTCCCCATACTCCCTGCTCAGGGTCCAGTCAGCAGTGGGGGCATTCCAGTCCAGGAGGGGAGGTCTGAGCCACTCACCAGCTTCAGCCCTTAGGAGTTGCCACCTCTGGCGGTGGGCTTAGAATTTACTTGGTGTGTGGGGAGCATGTGGGAAGAAGAGGACTTAAGTCTTTACCCACTTTGGACACCACGCCCTGTTTTGGGCCATTCATTCATTAGGTAAACATTTCCCAGGTCCCTTGTTTTGTTGGGACTGGTCCCAGAGAGGTCATGATGGAGCCCACAGCCTGCCTTGGGGGAGCCATGTGTTGGGGTACATGGCATATGCAGGTCTTTCAGTACCTGCAGGTGGGTGGGCAGAATCCAGATTCATTGACCTTGCCCAGGGCCCCAGGGATGAGGAAGGATGAGCTCCCTGGGGCGGAGCTCCCTGAAGTTTCCCAGAGGTCTTGGGTTTCCTCCAGCTTTCTTGCTTTTCTGTCATCAGTGGTGATGATGGCAGAGAGGAGGGGAGATGTTTGGAACTTGAGAGGGACTTGTCTCAGAAAGCTGCCTGTTCTTTCTGTTCTGAGAAGTCAGCCCCTCCACTTCCTCTTCTTCCTGCCCCCTCCTCCCCAGGTAAGCTCAGGTGGATCTTCCATTTGTCAGAGTGCTCCAGGGGTGGTGGGGCCTGGAGGATTTAAGTCAAAGATATCTCCAAGACTAGAGGGGAGAGGGGAGAATTAAACCCTGGCCCCTTGCCTGTATCTCTGTTCCCTGGTAGACAGGAGACAGAGGGGGCGAATATTGATCTGACACTTTCACCCTTTGGTGAGAAGTGTGGTTGCTGACAGCAGAGGTGGCCGGGAAAGGGGTGCTGAATGACTTCGTATTTTCTGGTTGCCCTGAACTTGGGCTTCTCTGTGGGCCAAGGAAGCAGGCCCGGAGGAGATGGCCTGTGGCTGCAGTTAGTGCTAGGGTATCTTCTGTAGTTTCCTTACCCTGAGGACCCTGAAGTAGGATTGAAGTAGGGGGACTGGAGCACTGGGAAGGATGCAAGGGTAAGAAAAGGGGGCTTTTGAGGGGGAGTATTCTTACCATTCTCCTCTTAATATGAATCAGTTTATTGCATTGAACACATTCTCTGCAAGAGAAAAAAAAGGTTGAAGTTTGAAAAGTTAAGAATAAAAACCACTTTCAAAGAGGCTAAAGGAAAGAAGGGACTTTTACAAATTCCATTGACTTTCTGTTTCCCCTCAAATAGAAAGTCCTTAGGGTTTGGGTTCTTTAGCCGTGGAGCTTTATTTATTTATTTTTTTTATAGAGACAGAGTCTCACTTTAATCACCCCGGGTAGAGTGGCATGGCGTCACACAGCTCACAGCAACCTCCAACTCCTGGGCTTAGGTGATTCTCTTGCCTCAGCCTCCTAAGCAGCTGGGACTATAGGCGCCCGCCACAAGGCCTAGCTATTTTTCTGTTTTGCAGTTCAGCTGAGGCCAGGTTTGAACCCGCCAACCTCGGTATATGGGGCCGGTGCCCTACTGGATGAGCCACAGGCACTGCCCTGTGGAGCTTTATTGTAACCCCAAAGGGGAAAGGCTGAATGGGTATCCAGAGGAACCATTAATTTGTTCTTCTATTTGTCAGACCTGCAGGTATTGCTCAGGCAGTTCTGGGCTGGGAAGAGTGAAGTCTGGCAGTGGCAGGTGTGCCCTGGACCCCCAGGGCAGAATAGAAATTGGAAGAGGGAGGAGGGGGCACCATAACCTAAGAACAGAGTGAGGCCTAGCTGGGCTTGGAACCAGCTTACTTCCTACCCAACTCCTTTCAATGAATTCTTCACCTGGCCCAGCCCCTACTTACCAGGTAAAGAACCTGGAGGGGGGGGGGGCGCGGTGGAGAGAAGCACCCCAGGGAGAAGGAGGCAGCTAATGAACTATCTTGGTTTGGGGCAATTCCTTTTACCATCTCCCTCCCCCTTTTTGGGTCTTTTTCCCTTGTGGGCTAAGAAAGATCTCTAGGAGGACTAGGGAACTGGATTAAGAAGGAAGAAGGAAGGCAGGTGGAGGTGATTAATGGTTGCTGGAGAGCAGAATTTATTTATTTTAATTAATTTATTTTTTCTGAGACAGAGTCTCATTTTGTCACCCTGGGTAGAGTACTGTGGTGTCATAGCTCCTAGCAACCTTGAACTCCTGGGCTCAAGCAATCCTCTTGCCTAAACTTCCCAAGTAGCTGAGACTATAGGCCCCATCTAGTTTTTCTATTTATTAGTAGAGATAGGGTCTTACTCTTGCTCAGGCTGGTCTTGAACTCCTCAGCTCAAGCAATCCACCTGCCTCAGTCTTCCAGAGTGCTAGGATTGCAGGCAATAAATTGTGAGCAATTTATTTTAGACAACAGAGAATGACTAGGCCTAGGAAAAAGGAGACAGGTTATGGGTGAGGCTAGGTCTGACAGAGTCTGTTTGCTCATGGAGGACCTGGTCCCTTAAACCCAGAGCAGGTGAGTGTCCCAGATGAAAGGTGAAGGGTGGGCAGGGCTGGAAGCCCTTTGACCCAGAAACGCTCCCTCTGGACTACCTCTTGTTCTCTGCACTGTCCCCTGCCTTCTTGGGGGCTGCTGTGGAAATGTAACAATAGAGAGGACCTCAAGTTAAATCCACACAACTGGGTTAAGACTGTCTGGTTTCCCTGCCTCCCTTTGGGACTATGTGGGTCAGTATTTTACACTGATTCTCAGGCTACCCCCATATCATGCAAGGTCCCACACTCTGTCTTAAAGTACAGGTCTGCAGAGAACTTTGGGGAAGAGGCTGCCAGTTGCCCAGCCTTATCTCAAAGTCTCTTTCTTCCTGATCTACCAGCTGTGAAGCCCCAGAAGGCTGTTACAGAGTGGGCAGAATTTAACCCAGGACTGATGGTCATCCAGTTTCTCAGTGGCACAGCTCAGAGAGCACCTACCAATGTGTTTTGACACATGCAAGGCCCCATAGGGCTCATATTATTTGGAATGATAAAGGAAATTGAAGTACGTTTTATTATGAGCTGCTGAGATTGGCAGGGGTGATAAGTGGGGGCTTGGGGTGCTCTCTGGTGAGGACATGAGAGCCAGGCCCTCAGCCATGGTGGTCCTCTCACCAGAGTAGCTGCTTCAAAGCTTTTGTGGGATTGAATTGGAGAGGAGAGGTAAGGCACTCCAGGCAATTGTACTGGGAAGTTCTGCCCCTGCCTCTTTCTTGGGATGGATGAGTAGGTAGGGGCTTACCTACCTACCTCACCAAGGCTTCCCCTCCGGTATGTCCGCCTCTTGGTGACTTACTTGATTTTCCATCTTTTATAGTCACTTCTAAGCAAAGTAGACTGCCGTGGATACGTCGTTGGGAAGCAAGACCTGGAGGCTGCCTGCTTGCAGGGAGTACAGGGTGGGTGAGAGCAGCCGTGGTTCTCTCTGCACGGGAGGCTGGGTTGACAGGAAGAGGTGTGGGGACTTCTCTGCTGAGAACGGATCCATTTAGGGAGCAGAGAAAGGCTAGTGGTGGGGCATCCTGCCAGCACAGGGGGTCACTGGCATCATCACAGGTTCTGCCAGGTAGTGTGGTTTCATGTCCCTGTGAGGTGGGACTTTTCTGCTGGGAGCAGCTCTACTGTCCTGTGACAGTTGGACAGCCACCCGTGGGACTTTCTTTCCCATGAACATTGAGCTCAGGAGAAAACTCAAAAGAAAGGATTTTCAGTTCTAGGTGCCTCTAGGGGAGCTGTCTTTAAGTGGTTTCAATGACAGTTAAAACCCAACCCAGCAAACCACAGACTCTCCTACCTACCCCCAACACCCCTGCCCTTGGGGGTGGGGTTATGGTACAACATGGCTCATAGCCAGGCAGGGCAGAATAGGAAGTGTTACTTTTTAACAAAGGAGAATTGACAAGCCCAGCTTAGGGAAGTAGAGAAAGAAAAGCAAACAAACCAGACCTGGCAGAGGGTCTCCAGGGGCACCTTGATACCTGGGCAACTAGGAATTAAGTGGGTTTGATTCTCCCCCACTTACACTAGCAGGCAAGGGTAATTACAAAGATATTCCAAAACAGAATAACCAGCATCTGTTTGGTTTTGGAGTGTGCTGAGGTTTAAAAAAACATATTTACCTTATTAATTATGTCAGTCTTAGGATAATATTAACTTGCGTTTCCTTACTGGGCAGTTGGGGGTGACACCCAGGTGGCAGGGCCAATCACTGGCCTGTGAAAGAACAGGATACAAACAAATTCGAACAGATCCTTGAGACCTAGCCCTCTCAGGACTTAATACCCCGTGTGCTTGTGATTTGTCCCCATCCTTTAGGATCTGAGCGTGCCCCATGGTAACAGGTGTTTAGCATGGGCTCATTGAGAAGCTGGACCTACACCAGGGAGCTGCCCAAAATGGGTGCCTGGCTGAATCCTAGGCAGTCAGTGGCAGAAAGGAGAGGCCTCAGCTTCTGGAACAGAGCTGAGATGAAGCAGTTCTGGAGTGCTTGAACGGCCCCAAGCCCTCCCTGCCTGGCCCGTGATGATCCAGAGGCTGTGGGCAAGCCGCCTGCTGCGGCATCGGAAAGCCCAGCTCCTCCTGGTCAACCTGCTGACCTTTGGACTGGAGGTGTGCCTGGCTGCAGGCATCACCTACGTGCCACCCCTGCTGCTAGAAGTGGGAGTAGAGGAGAAGTTCATGACCATGGTGCTGGGTGAGTCACCACATCCTCCTTCCTTCCTGCTCCAGATATGTGCCACCTGGGATATAGGGCAGGAGTACCTCTGCTCAGGGAGCTGCTTGGAGGAAAAGGTGGTTGCCTGATGTTTATGTGGTTGGTGGGTAGGCATTGCTGGGCAGAAGGGTAACCCTGGGCTGAGGGGGTGCCCCAAGAGAAAGAGGAGAGTACAAGGACAGAGTCTAGTTACCTCTGTATCCCAGGAGACACTGGAGAATTTACTCCTAACCTTTGTCTACTCCTAGCCCTTATATAATTAATGTCTATTACCTGAATTAATCTTTATAAGCACCCTTTGGGATGATGTTTTACAGAGAAGAAAAGAGAGGCTTGTAAGAGGTTCAGTAAACCTTAGCCAGGGCCATACAGCTGCTGATCAGTAGAGCTGGGATTCATTTAAGGTCTCCCACTCAGGGCCAACTTTTACCCCTAGAGCAGGGGGCAGGCTCCTGACTCTACAGATGAATTCTGCAAAGGCCACAGAAGGCAAGTAGTTACCATCGTGGGACAGGCCCCACCCCAGGAAGAGGGGCCTTGTAGGATTGCAAGCTCTAGAGTCAGACTGCCCGTTCAAACTGTCTCTTATCCTCTGTGGTTCTCCCAACTTTGCATAGGTATCACTTATTAGTTGTTCCATGCCTCAGTTTCCCCAATCTGAAAATAGGGGTGTTTGTAATACCTATATTATGAGGAATAAATTAGACTCTGGGAAGACTAAGCACAGCATCTTCTGTGGAGTTTGCCCTCTATGTGCTATCATTTCTATCCTTCTCAAGCAGCTTAGTTCCCATTTCCCTTTGCCCCTTAGTCGTCCCAGCCATTGACTCATCCTACTTGCCCTCTTACAGGCATCGGTCCGGTGCTGGGCCTGGTCTCCGTCCCACTCTTAGGCTCAGCCAGTGACCACTGGCGTGGGCGCTACGGCCGCCGGAGGCCCTTCATCTGGGCCCTGTCCCTGGGCATCCTCCTCAGCCTCTTTCTCATCCCGAGGGCCGGCTGGCTGGCAGGGCTGCTGTGCCGGGATCCCAGGCCCCTGGAGTTGGCGCTGCTGATCCTGGGTGTGGGGCTGCTGGACTTCTGCGGCCAGGTGTGCTTCACTCCACTGGAGGCCCTGCTCTCTGACCTCTTCCGAGACCCGGACCACTGTCGCCAAGCCTACTCCGTCTACGCCTTCATGATCAGCCTCGGGGGCTGTCTAGGTTACCTCCTGCCTGCCATTGACTGGGACACCAGTGCCCTGGCTCCCTACCTGGGCACCCAGGAGGAGTGCCTCTTTGGCCTGCTCACTCTCATCTTCCTCACCTGTGTGGCAGCCACGCTGTTAGTGGCTGAGGAGGCAGCACTGGGCCCGGTTGAGCCAGCAGGAGGGTTGTCGGTCCCCTCTGTGCAGCCGCACTGCTGCCCATGCCAGGCCCGCCTCGCGCTCTGGAACCTGGGAAGCCTGCTTCCCCGGCTGCACCAGCTCTGCTGCCGCATGCCCCGAACCCTACGCCGGCTCTTTGTGGCTGAGCTGTGCAGCTGGATGGCACTCATGACCTTCACACTGTTTTATACAGATTTTGTGGGTGAGGGGCTGTACCGGGGTGTGCCCAGGGCTGAGCCAGGCACTGAGGCACGGAGACACTATGATGAAGGTAAGGCGCCTGTAGCCCATGGAGGCTGTGGTGGGAACTGGGAGCTGCCCTCTTGGGGCTAGGGAGATGCACACAGGCTATGCCCAGGCAGGTGTTTGGGTATCCTGGGCCTAGACTTCCCCATCAGGAAAGGAAAACAGACCCAGTCTGCCTACATGGCTCCTTGTGGGTGTGAAACTGCTCGGCCAGCAGTTTCAGTAGGACCTTCGGCTACTCTGAGAACTTAATCAGAGTCATTGTCCCAGTTCCAAAGAAAGACTTATCCAGAGTCCAGAGGGAGCAGAGGAGTCAAGGCTGGATTTCAAATCTGTATGGCTCCAGATTCAATGTGCCCTCTGTTCCCCTGATGACTTTCTAAATCTCAACAGTGTCTTCTATTTCTAGCTCAAGCATTCTAGAAGTGTTCTTGAAGCCTATGCAGGACTTTCATCCTTGTATTCCCTCTCCCTCTCCCAAAACTGAGACTCCCCGAAAATCCACAAGACATCTTCCCAGCCCTTAGCTAACAGCTGTGGCTGTGCTCTCTGAGGGCCAGTAGCCTAGATTCCTTTTGCTACAGGTAGAATGGGGAGGGTGCTGGGGAGCAGATGCCTGTGGCCCTCACTTCTGAACTCCCCCCACCCCCACTGTATTGCACCTCTCCCTACCTGGCCCTGTCTGACAGCCTTCTCATCCCTCCTTTCCCCTCTTCCTGCCTATATTACCCTTCCTTCCCCCTCCAGGTGTCCGGATGGGAAGCCTGGGGCTGTTCCTGCAGTGCGCCATCTCTCTGCTCTTCTCTCTGGTCATGGACCGGCTGGTGCAGCGATTCGGCACCCGGGCAGTCTATCTGGCTAGTGTGGTGGCTTTTCCTGTGGCTGCTGGTGCCACATGCCTGTCTCATAATGTGGCCGTGGTGACAGCCTCCGCTGCCCTCACTGGGTTCACCTTCTCAGCCCTGCAGATCCTGCCCTACACGCTGGCTTCTCTCTACCACCGCGAGAAGCAGGTACTCAATGGCTGGTGGGTAAAGCTGGAGTGGAGAAGAGAGAGCTTGGGGGAGGCTGACTAGTCCAGGAGTTGATGTCTGGCAAGAGGCATTAGAGGTTTTCTTTAATCAGAGAGGAAGCCCACCTTAGCCCCAGGACCAGAGACTTGGGCTGCGGAAGAGTATAGATTATGTTCTAGCAATGACTTCCTGGGGTCAGGACCACGAAGCACTTGAATGGATGATTGCAGGAAATGCAAATCTTTCAGTGGGAATCCTGAAGAGTCAGCTAGCTGAAGCCCTGGCTTTGGGCTGGTCTTTCTACAGAGAGACAGGAGGCTGGATCAGATGACCGCTGGGGCATCAGGCTTCAGCAGATGCTGAGTGGGAACATCTGGCCGTAGCAACTCCTGTCCTTTTCTAGGGAGAGGCAGTGTTGCTACCTTATGCCCTGCTTTGGTCTCCGAGATTGGGAAGGCTCCTTCCTGTTCCCCCTCTTTCTGGTTTATCTTCCTTTTCTGTCTAATTCTCTCTTTTGTTTTCCTGCCACCTTCTTTTGCCTCCATCCCCTTCCCCGCCCCCATGGCGGATATCTGAACCTGACACCTGGCACCTGACAACGCTCACTGTGTAAGTTGGGGGGGCCTCCTTTCCACTCAGCCCACATTAGCCAGCCCCTCCAGGGGCTGTCTTCCACAGGAAGCCTCCAGACACTGTGGTCACCCTTGTTCCCCTCCACTGGCCTCCCTGATGCAGCCCTAGGTGTAGAACCTGTCCCAAGGGGCATGAAGCTGACATTCCCCTGGAGTGTCCCTGGGGAGAAGGAGATGCATATCTGCCCTCATGGAGCTTCCAGACTGCGGGGAAAACTTGCTCCTGCCCTTATAGCACATGTGTGTGGTAGTAGATAAATCCATGGCTGGTGTTATTGCACAGGTGTCCTCAGGGTGGGAGGGATGGAGGGGAAAGGTCCGGTCCTTGAGATTCCTGCTGGCTAACTGATAACTTTCATCATTCTTTAATCTTCCACTGCCCTGGTCTGGGGAAATGGAGTTGGTATCAGAGGTCAGGCATGAGCACATGCAGCTGTGCCAGGGAATGTATTCTGTACTTAGGAACATGTCTGTCCTCAGAGATCTCTTCGGGCTCCAGCCTCACTGGTCTCTCCTGGGGTGGCAGGCAGGGAGGGGAGTATCTGAGAGGCCTGTTCCCGGCAACCACTGATGGCATATGTGGCCCTGTATACCACTCTGCTGCTGCTTTGCCTACGTGTTGAGCTATATGATGAACCGTGAGCTTCCCTGGTGTCAGGTTTGAGCTTGGCTGAGACACCCAGCTTACAATTGCAGCCAACTCAAAAACTCTTCTATGTTACACATTGCCTGGTATGAGGGACAATGTGAGATGAGACCTGGCCTTGTCCTTAAATACGAGGCTCTGGGGCAGTGAGGGCAGGGCAGGAATGGGGAGGATCAACCAGACACAGTCACTGAGCTGTGGCAGAAGTGACAGCATAGTGAGATGGAGTGAGAAGGGCTTCAGCATTAGCATAGTTTGCAGAGGTAGAAAGAGGGCTATTCCTCCTACTCAGAGCCTGCCAATCCTCCCTGCCCCAAGGCTGAGACCTAGGACCTCCCAGCAGGGTAGCAGCTCTAGCTGGGACCACGGATGGGGGGTGGGGGGTGGGACTTCTCTCTGTGCTGGACAATGAGGACTTCCAGATCATTTAGTGGAAGGTAGGCAGGCATGAAGAGGGTTAGGAGAGGGGACTTGAACCAGTAGGGGCCCTGCCTTTGGATTTTATTCCTCTATTCTAGACATCTCTCTTCCTGTCTTCATCCTTCCTGTGTATTTTCCGTTACCTTGGGGCTCTGTTCTTTTCCTAATTTGCAGTGCTGAGTTTGTCTGCTACTTACTTGTAAGAGAGGCTAGAGGAGACCTAGACTTCTAGTTTTAGATTTTGTCCCCTCCCCACTACCCCCAAAGATTTTTCTTTTCTTTTCTTTTTTTTTGAGACAGAATCTCCTTCAGTAGAGTGCTATGGTGTCACAGCTCACAGCAACCTCAAACTCTTGGGCTTGGGTGGTGCCTGTGGCTCAGTGGGTAGGGTGCTGGCCCCATATACCAAGGGTGGCAGGTTTGAATCCAGTCCTGGCCAAACTGCAACAAAAAATAGCCAGGCGTTGTGGTGGGTGCCCAGCTACATGGGAGGCTGAGACAAGAGAATCGCCTAAGCCTAGGAGTTGGAGGTTGCTGTGAGCTGTGACACCATGGCACTCTACGGAGGGCAATAAAGTGAGACTCTGTCTCTAAAAAAAAAAAAAAACAACTCTTGGGCTTAAGCGATTCTTTTGCCTAAGTCTCCTGGGACTACAGGCACCTGCCCCAACGCCTGGCTATTTTTAGAAACGAGGTCTTTCTCTGGCTCAGTCTGGTCTCAAACTGGTGAGCTCAAGCAATCCACCTACCTTGGCCTCTCAGAGCCCTCAGATTACAGGCATGAGCCACTACACCTGGCCTTTACGTCCCCACCCCCCTAAGGGGCTGCTCCTTCTCCTTAGGTGGGTCCCAACTAAACCCAGACTAAGTAGGGTTTCCTCAGTTTTCTGACCTGTTGCCTGATTTTCATTAAGCCTGTTGGCTGGTTTCTTCCAGTCTGGGATGAAGGCAGGGGTCTGTTCTTAGAGGTACACACTCTGGGTATATACCTGTCCTTTTCTCCTTTTCTTCACTCTTCCCCTATAGGTGTTCCTGCCTAAATACCGAGGGGACTCTGGAGGTGGCAGCAGTGAGGACAGCCTGACGACCAGCTTCCTGCCAGGCCCTAAGACTGGAGCTCCCTTCCCCAATGGACACATGGGTGCTGGAGGCAGCGGCCTGCTCCCATCTCCACCTGCGCTCTGTGGGGCTTCTGCCTGTGATGTCTCCATGCGTGTGATGGTGGGCGAGCCAACTGAGGCCAGGGTTGGTCCAGGCCGGGGCATCTGCTTAGACCTCGCCATCCTGGACAGTGCTTTCCTGCTGTCCCAAGTGGCCCCATCCCTATTTATGGGCTCTATTGTCCAGCTTAGCCATTCTGTCACCGCCTATATGGTGTCCGCTGCGGGCCTGGGTCTGGTCGCCATTTACTTTGCTACACAGGTGGTATTTGACAAGACTGACTTGGCCAAATATTCGGTGTAGAATACAGGCTGAGTGGAGGTCTGCTTGTTGGGTCCCACCCAGCTCCTGATCAGGCTGCAGGGATGGCCTTGTTTCTGCTGCTGCCAACGTGGTGTGGCTCTCTGCTGCCACCCTGTGGCATCAAGGTGCATGGCATGACAGCTTGGGGACTGCGGTTTCCCTCTCACCAGTCTCTGGGGCAGGTGGACTGGCAACTTTCTAAATGAGTTTCACATGGAGGCCAGAAGGGCCAGGGCCTTTGATTATCTCCATGCACTGGAATGTGTGGCCCTGCAGGTGGATTGCTTAGGTTCAGGGTCAACAGCTAGTGTCCTGCTTGAGACATCCAGAGAAGGGATTTGGGTAGCTGAAAAAACTTAGCCACCTCCAAGCCCCCTTATCTTGCAGGTTTCCCCAATGTGGTTCTTGCACAGGAGTTTCTAGTATGAAACTCTCTCCACAGGATTTGAAAGTACAGAAAGTACAGAAGTTATTTTGGAGGGAAGAGGGGCAAGGCAACTCCAGGGACCAAGTTCCCTTGGTCCACAGCATTGCCTATCTGCTGATTCCTCCACCCCTACCTTTTATCAGAACATGGCTTGTCAGTCCCTGTGTTGCCATCATAGACACATGGACATTTTTTTTTTTTTTGAGACAGAGTCACCACATTGCCCTTGGTAGAGTGCCATAGTGTTACAGCTCACAGCAACCTCAAACTCTTGCCTCAGCTTCCCAAGTAGCTGGGACTGTAGGTGCCCGCCACAACACCCAGCTATTTTTGTTGTTGTTGTTGCAGTTGTCATTGTTGTTTAGCTGGCCTGGTCTGGTTTGAACCCACCATCCTTGGTGCATGTGGCTGGCTCAGTAACACTGTGCTACAGGCACCAAGCCAGACATGGACATTTAAATATTTAACTTATTTATTTAACATAGTAGAAAGGAACCCTTGCTAGTTTTCTGTGTTGGTGTCTAGGAGCTGGGTAGGGTGGGATCTCCAACAACCAGGTCTTCTGAGATTGCTGGTCTTTGGGCTGAGTATTGCCAGATTCCCTTTTCCTAGGGTCTGGCCCCGCAAAATGCCTAACCCAGGACATTGGAACTACATCAGTAGATATCCTAAATACTGTTGCCCAAGGCTAGGGGTGTAGAGGATGTAGAGAGAAGGGGGCGGGTAGGGCTTCAGGTCTCAGCCTCATCCCTAACCTCCTCCACTTCCTCTACTCCCTCTAGGACTGGGTTAATGAAGGTGCTCCCTTTCCTTCTGCCCCACTACCTTTCCCCTCCATGTCTGCAGCCCTCTGTTGGGGGCTATTACAGGACCAGAAGCACAAAGTCCATCTCAGCCCCCAGGGTATGTCTGTGCTTGATGAATCTCTCACAGAAACTCAGGAGCACCCTCTGCATGAGCTAAGGAGGTGTTATCTCTTGGGGGCTTTAAGTGCCGTTTGCAATAATGTTGTCTTATTTATTTAGCTGAGTAAATATTTTATACTGTATGTGAGCAATCAGAGTATAATGTTTATGGTGATGAAATTAAAGGCTTCTTATATGTTTAATTGGCATGTTGTTTATCTTTTCTGAGGAGGATTAACCAGATCTCCCTAAAATCATTCTCAACTCCCAGTGCCTGTGACCTTTAGCTCTTGGCAGTTTCAGTTCCCAACATCCACCTGCAGATGGAGCCATAGACTAGCACTCTTCATATAGATTTCTGATTGGGTGAGGCAGTGCTGCACCCTGCATTGGGCAGTTTCTTTAGGAATGGGGGTGGGTTAGGAAGGGTCTGGGGTATGAGAGGGTGGGAACATTTTCCTTCTAGGACTCACTGTGTGACTAAAGAAAAGGACCAAGCCCCCATCATCAACCACAAGAGAATAGGAAATGCATGGTGAGACTTTTGACACCACTGTGCCTTAGTTCATGCCCTTTACACTGGTTCACACCCTCTCCTATTTCCTTCACCCTTTGTGCCAGGCCCAGATCTGAGTCTTTACTGCCTTGTCATCTCTTGAACCCTGCAGACCTGGACTGGTCTCCCTGTTCCTTAAATTCCAGAGTGCCTGGTGCAGTTAACACCAGTGTAAGGGCTCATTTTCTTTATTTTTAAATTTTATTTATTTATTTCTTAGAGACAGGATCTCACTTTGTCAGGCAGGAGTGCAGTCACCCAATCACATAGCTCACAGCAACCTCAAACTCCTGGGCTCAAGTGATCCTCCGGCCTCAGCCTCCTGAGTACCTGGGAACTAACAAAAGTTTTTTTTTTTTTTTGCAACAGAGTCTCACTTGGTTGTCCTCAGTCAAGTGCAATGCTGTCCCAGTTCACAGCAACCTCAAACTCTTGGGCTTATTGCTAAGACAAGCAATCCCCTTGCCTTAACCTCCCGAGTAGCTGGTCCTACAGGCACCCACCACAATGCCCAGCTATTTTTAGAGACAGGGTCTTGCTCTTGCTCAAGCTGGTCTTAACTCCTGAGCTCAAGCAATCCATCCACCTCAGCCAGAGTGCTAGGATTACAGGTGTGAGCCACCATGCTCAAAATAAGATTAGGACTTTTTAACAATTTGATCACAATGCCATGATATCCAACAAAGTATACAATAATTCCTCATCCTTGATTGCTCTGTCTGTGTGCAGTTTTTCTCTAGCTGCCTCAAAAATGTCTTTTTATAGTTGGTTGGTTTAAATCAGGATTCAACTGATATTAACAAATTGTATTTAGTTGTTACGCCTTTTACATCTCTTAGTCTCTCATAGATCCCCTCTTTTCTTATGCCATTCATTTATGAACATTTTTTCTTTTTTTTAAAGAATTAAATAGCTTTTTTTGGTTTTTATTAAACCATAACTGTGTATTGAACATTTTTTCTTTTTTTTTTTTTTTTTTTGTAGAGACAGAGTCTCACTTTATCGCCCTGGGTAGAGTGCCGTGGCGTCACACTGCTCACAGCAACCTCCAGCTCCTGGGCCCAAGCGATTCTCCTGCCTCAGCCTCCCTGGTAGCTGGGACTACAGGCGCCCGCTACAGCGCCCGGCTATTTTTTGTTTTTACAGTTCGGCCGAGGCCGGGCTTGAACCCGCCACCTTCGGTATATGGGGCCGGCGCCCTACTCGCTGAGCCACAGGAGCCGCCCTGAACATTTTTTCTTATAGAATTGCCCACCCACTGTATTTGGCTGACTATATCCTCAGGGTAAAGATGTTCTTTGTCTTCTGTTTTTTCCCCTGTAAGCTGTTAATAAAAGAAGCTTTATTAGATTCAGATTTTATTCTATTATGTTTATTTATTGGCAAGGCCATTTCATAGATGGAGTTGTGTCCTTCCTGTGGCATTATCTCATGAGGTATGTAAAGCCTTGCTATCCCACTTCTAGTGACGTTAATATTGATCAGTAGGTTCAGCTGGTGTCGGCCTGATTTAGCATTATACAGTTTCTCATCTATCTTTTTATCTAAGCCACTGATAATCATTGACTAGATCCTTTTTTATTTTATTTACTTATTTTTTGAGACAGAGTCTCACTTTGTCAGCCTTGGTAGAGTGCTGTGGTGTCATAGCTTACAGCTATATCTGTAAACTGTCTGGGCTCAAGTGATTCTTTTGCCTCAGCTTCCCGAGTAGCTGGGACTACAGGAATCTGCCACAATGCCCAGCTATTTTTAGAGATAGGGTCTAGCTCTTGCTCAGGCTGGTCTCTAACCTGTGAGCTCAGGCAATCCACCTGCCTTGGCCTCCCCAAATGGTAGGATTACAGGTGTGAGCACCATGCCTGCCCCCCCCATTTTTAATTGAGGCAGTCTCACTCTTGCCTTGGGTGGAGTGCGGTGGCCTCATAGCTCAAAGCAACCTCAAACTCCTGGGCTTAAGCAATCTACTTGCTTCAGCCTCCTGAGTAGCTGGGACTATAGGTGTGCACCACTATGTCCGGCTTATTTTCTCTGTTTTTTAGTAGAGATGGAGTCTCCCTCTGGCTCAGGCTGGTTTTGAACTTGTGAGCTCAAGCAATCCACCTGTCTTGGCCTCCTAGAGTGCTAGGATCACAGGCCTGAGCTACCATGCCTGGATGACTAGATCCTTTTTTGATAGATATTGCAAAATTATGATTTTCTAGTTTTATCATTCTTTTGGTAGGTGATTCTATAAAGAAAATTTTTTCTTCATTAGTTATTTGGTTATGCTGAAATATAGTTTGTATGGGAAAAGCATGATAAATAAATTGTTACTTTCTAATCACATCAATTTTTAGAATAATGATATGGTGCTCTAGCAACTATCAAAGGTGGCCAATGGTTTTTTTTTTTTTTTTGTAGAGACAGAGTCTTACTTACTTGCCCTTGGTAGAGTGCTATGGCATCATGCTCACAGCAACCTCCAACTCCCAGGCTTAAGCAATTCTCTTGCCTCAGCCTTCCAAGTAGCTGGGACTACAGGCACCCACCACAACGCCCAGCTAGGTTTTTTTGTTTTTGTTTTTGTTTTTTTTTG
>CAUYON010070207.1:0-34394 GCA_963573935.1 Arctocebus calabarensis | reverse complement strand
GACAGAGCCTCAAGCTGTCACCCTGGATAGAGTGCTGTGGCATCACAGCTCACAGCAACCTCCAACTCCTGGGCTCAAGCGATTCTCCTGCCTCCGCCTCCCAAGTAGCTGGGACTACAGGCGCCCGCCACAACGCCCGGCTATTTTTGGGTTGCAGCCATCATTGTTGTTTGGTGGGCCCGGGCTGGGTTCGAACCCGCCAGCTCAGGTGTATGTGGCTGGTGCCTTAGCCGCTTGAGCCACGGGCGCCGAGCCAGTATGTAGTTTGGTTTTATTTTCTTGTAAAGTCTTTTTCTGGTTTTAGTATAAGGATCAAGAGTTGGAAAGTGTTTGTTCTTCCTCTATTTTCTAGAGGAAAGAGATTATATAGAATTGGTATTATTTCTTCTTTGAATGTGTGAGAGAATTTACCAATCAAGCTATCTGGGTCTGGAGTTTTGTGAAAAGTTTTAAAATTAGGAGTTCAATTCAAATTGATACAGCTTTTTTTTTGAGACATTGTCACTATATTACCCTTGGTAGAGTGCTGTGGCATTATAGCCTACAGCATCTGGCCCCTTCATTCTTTTAATGTGTGTAGACTCTTTAAGAATGCCCTTCCCTGGGCGGCTCCTGTGGCTCAGCGAGTAGGGCGCCGGCCCCATATACTGAAGGTGGCGGGTTCAAGCCCGGCCTCGGCTGAACTGCAAAACAAAAAAACAGCTGGGCGCTGTGGCGGGCGCCTGTGGTCCCAGCTATTAGGGAGGCTGAGGCAAGAGAATCGCTTAAGCCCAAGAGCTGGAGGTTGCTGTGAGCAGTGTGATGCCACGGCACTCTACCCAGGGCGATAAAGTGAGACTCTGTCTCTACAAAAAAAAAAAGAATGCCCTTCCCTCATTCCTGATATTAGTAATTTGTGTTTTCTTTTTTTTTCTTGATTAGTCTACTTAGAAACTTATCCACGTGGACAATATAGGTTCACAGAGAGTTTTCAAGATCATTCTAATGCAGCCCTCTCACTTTAATGTTGGGGAAACTAGTATTAACCATTCCTATTTGTTCCATGCTTTGAAAAGCTCTGCTGGAGCACAAGGTAGGCACAAAGTATTGGGGAAAGAGTGGTGGATTTCCTTGAGGGAGGGTAAATTACATTTATATTCTAGTGGCTGCCTGTGTTCACCATCACTGGAGTCATCTCACTGGGAAGTAGAAAAGTTATACAAATAATACAGTGCTGATGGTTGAGTTTATTAACCTTAGATAACTATTAACTCCAGTCTTTCTGACTTAGGTCTATTTCTTTAACAGATGCAATTTAAGTTTTATATAACAACATATTCCCTATAGAAATTTAATACCAAGCAAAAATATGGCAATTTTCTTATATCCAAACTATAACACCCAACATTTTTCCGTGGAGTTATGCATAATTACTATGTGGAAAAGACTTAGTATTAAAAACAAAGCATTAAATTCAGTTTTATGTATAATACGCAAAACCTCTTCTCAGTCTACTAGTTGGTTAATTGCTTTTTCTCTGTCCTGGAAACAGACTGAGCTTCAGCTGCTGAAGGCCACTCTTAGCTCCCAAATTGTAAATGACATTCAAGAACAGCCTTTTAAGGAAAGGAGTCAGAACTAGGAGAAATTTTTTTTTTTTTGAATCAGAGCCTCAAGCTGTCACCCTGGGTAGAGTGCTGTGGCATCACAGCTCACAGCAACCTCCAACTCCTGGGCTTAAGTGATTCTCCTGCCTCTGCCTCCCAAGTAGCTGGGACTACAGGTGCCCACCATAACACCCAGATATTTTTTGGTTGCAGCCGTCATTGTTGTTTGGCAAGCCTGGGCTGGATTCAAAGCTAGATTCAAACCCACCAGCTCAGGTATATGTGGATGGCTCCTTAGCCACTTGAGCCACAGGTGCCGAGCCTAGGAGAATTTTTAAAATAATTTTTAGCCTGGGTGTGGTGGCACACATCTGTAATCCCAGCACTTAGGAGGCCGAGGCAGGTGATTGCCTGAGCTCACAGGTTTGAGACCAGCCTGAGCCAGAGCAAGACCTTGTCTCTACAAAAATAGCTAGGCGTTGTGACTGGCACCTATAGTCCCAGCTACTTGGGAGGCTGAGACAAGAGAATCACTTGAGGGCAGTGCCTGTGACTCAGTGAGTAGGGTGCTGGCCCCATACACCAAGGGTGGTGGGTTCAAACCTGGCCCTGGCCGAACTGCAACAAAAAAATAGCTGGGCTTTGTGGCGGGCGCCTATAGTCCCAGCTACTTGGGAGGCTGAGACAAGAGAATGGCCTAAGCCCAGGAGTTGGAGCTGTGAGCTGTGAAGCTATAGCACTCTACCAAGGGCGACAAAGTGAGACTCTGTCTCTAAAAAAAAAAAAAAGAAAGAAAGAGAATCACTTGAGCCCAAAAGTTTGAGGTTGCTGTGAGCTATGAGCCCACAGTACTTTACTGAGGGCAACAAAATGAGACTCTGTCTCAAAAAAAAAAAAAAATTTTTGTTTTAAATTCTGCATTTAAACATCTCTTATAGAAATCCTCACAGAGCACACCAACTACTGAAATCAGAAAGACTATTTTTTATCATTGCAATTCTAACAATATCAATTATGCATAGTTTATGACTGTATTAAATGTAGATGGAGTCTGTTTCCAGAAAACACAATAAAACCTAAACCTAAATAAGCAAGTTAGGAGTTGATTATCCATATTTCAAAAGGATTGCTCAATATTAAAAGGATTCATTGCTGTTTATTCACAGGCTATAATACCCCTGTGGTTTTAAAAATCATTTAAAAATTTTAATTTACACATAATTTTTCAGGAACTCATCTATTTATTGTAAGAAATGATGTGCAACTCTGCATGTGTGTAGATAATACTGTGAACAAAGGGCTCCTACAAAGTTCTCATAAATTATCTAATTAGCTGTGACAATAAGAATGAATATAAACATTGGTTATCATGCATAGAATGCACCTAGAAAAAAATGATCCTTGCATTATTTACTTGTTGGGTATATATATGTTAATGCTCTACATTGCTTAGTTTCCAGCAAAAACTAAGAACTTTAATATGCCCATTAGGACCTTCCCTAATAACTCATTTATTGGAGAAATTTTCCTCCGGGCGTTGTGGCGGGCGCCTGTAGTTCCAGCTACTGGGGAGGCTGAGGCAAGAGAATCACCTAAGCCCAGGAGTTGGAGTTTACTGTGAGCTGTGATGCCACAGCACAAGGGCAATAAAGTGAGACTCTGTCTCTACAAAAAAGAAAAAAAGAAAAATTTTCCTTATAAGTGATGTGAAAATAAACTTCAGTGCACCTGGTAAAGTCATAGAAAATTTGAATTAGTAAAGTAAAATCTGAAGACCCAGAAATAACAAATACTACATATTGCCTGCAGAGTCCCCATGTCAGAACTGTCCGGTGTCTTGACTCAGAGATACAGAAATCAGACAGCTGGACAGAGGAAGAACCTCCGTGGTCCTAACCAGCATCTTGAGTGCAGGTGGGACTTGGGAGCGTCAGATGTGGATTCTCAGCTAAGATGGATATCTGGAAAACAGCTATCAAGTCTCAGAAAAGAAGAATTCTGAAATCACAGTGTATTTCCTTTGAACTGCCTCCCTTCCCCAACTCCTAGTCTGAGTTATTCTAGCTCTAGGTTTTGTAAGCTTGCTGCTTTTTGTCTGAAATTTACCTTGGGCTTGGTAACATGAAGTTCTTTCACCATTAGAATATAGTGCTTTTTCCAGATGCCCTGCTCAAAAGGAGTTGGAGAGAAATTGATGTACCAGTTAAAGCGTAAACATTTGAGCATCCATAGCTGGTCCAGCTCAGCTAAGTTCTTCCAATGCCAGCACACCTGGAAAAAAAATGGCAATTAAACCAAAGCAAAACAAAACAACCTAGTTGGTTTACACACCTACTTTCTCTAGGTTTTGAGCTGTCATCCTGGACTTGAGATAAGTTTTTTGTCCTTTTCCTCCAAATCACAAAAGTAAATCATTCCCTCCTACCTGAAGTGCTTCCTAGCCATCCAAGCAGAAAGATTTACTTTAAATGCTAATTCAAACTCAGGATCAGTCAATTAATATTTATTGAGCACCTATTAACCAATCTTCATAGCAATCTGAGAAGATGAGTACAATTTTTACTGCCATATAGTAGATGAGGAAATTGAGATTCAGATAGACCTTGAAACTTCCTAAAGGTTTTTGTTTTTTTTTTAATAGAGACAGTCTCACTTTATCGCCCTTGGTAGAGTGCTGTGGCGTCACATAGCTCACAGCAACCTCCAACTCCTGGGCTTAGGAGATTCTCTTGCCTCAGCCTCCCAAGTCGCTGGGACTACAGGCACCTGCCACAACGCCCCGGCTATTGTTGTTGTTGTTGTTGCCGGGTCTGGGTTTGAACCGGCCGGGTCTGGGTTTGAACCGGCCACCCTCGGCATAGGGGCCAGCGTCCTACTCACTGAGACACAGGCACTGCCTTCCTAAAGGTTCCTGAGAGCCAGATGAAAGTTTTATGACGGTTATATAAACTCAGGCCTGCATGTGATTTATTCTTTTCATAGGGAGCATCCTTTTTCCTCCATTCTTATAATTTCAGTAAATATAAATTTTGTAAATGGAACATAGTTACTGATATTATACGGCTTATCTTATAGCGCCTTTAGGATTTCAAAAAGCATAAAGTGTTTGTCCTGTACATTCCATTTCCATAACATATGGCTAATCCCATGTGTGCAGCAATATTTATAATAATTTACCCGAGGTTTTGAGTAAGTCGTACTGGAAACTAGGATCAAGTTCATGTAAAGTTGAGGGACAAGAGATTCTGTGTCTTAGTTGTAAGAGTTGCAAAGATGACATGACATGAAATGAAACAATACCCACCTTAAGCTCCATATGGTAAACTGACTCAGAATTCTATGAAGAGATAGAGTTTTTGTGGGAGAGAATAGGGAGAAAAGTCTCTCAATTCTCACTCTTCTTCCTCTCCTTTAGATTTTATTTTGACCTAGGTATTTAAGTTGTTTTTTTCCCCAAGAACGGATAAGATAGTTCTATAGTTTTATTTTGTTTTTGCTTCTTTTTTCTTCTTCCTTTCCTTTCCTTTCTTTCTTTCTTTTTCTTTTTCTTTTTGACAGGGTTTTGCTCTGTTATCCCACTGCAGCCTCAAACTCCTAGGCTCAAGCAATACTTCTCTCTCAGCCTCCTGAGTAGCTGGGACTATAGGTGCCCATACCATCATTACTAGCTAATTTTTCTGTTGCAGTTTGGCCCAGGGCTGGGTTTGAACCCACCACCCTCGGTATATGGGGCCAGCACCCTACCCACTGAGCCACAGGTGCCGCCCACCAGCTAATTTTTCTATTTTTTCCAGAAACAAGGTTTTACTTTTGCTCAGGCTAGTCTCAAACTCCTAGTCTCAAGCAGTCCTCCCACCTTGGCCTCCCAAAGTGCTAGGATTAGAAATGTGAGCTATCGCACCTGAAGAGACAGTCTCACTTTGTCACCCTTGGTAGAGTGCCATGGTGTCACAGCTCATAGCAACCTCCAACTCCTGGGCTTAGGCGATTCTCATGCCTCAGCCTCCCGAGTAGCTGGGACTATAGGTGCCCGCCACAACACCTGGCTATTTTTTGTTGCAGTTTGGCTGGGGCTGGGTTCAAAACTGCCACCCTCGGTATATGGGGCCGGTGCCCTTCTCACCGAGCCACAGGCACCGCCCTAAAATCTTGCTTTCTTCTTTCTTGCTCATGATATAGAAAATAAAGCTAGATTTCTAAACTGTGTGTTTTCTTTGATGACTTCTAGGTGTTACAGAATACTCACAAAGTCCTCCCATCCTATGTTTTCTTTGGTTTCATATGAATCTCTTTAATTCTAGTGGATTTTCTGTCCCAAACAGCTTCCCACCTTTCCCAACACCATTACTGAACAATACATCTTTCTTACTGCGTTCATTTGATTAATTATTTTTTTATTTTTTTATTTTTCTGAGAGAGATCTCACTATTTTGCCCTGGGTAGAGTGCTGTCGCGTCACAGCTCACAGCAACCTCCAACTCTTGGACTTAAGTGATTCTCTTGCCTCAGTCTCCCAAGTAGCTGAGACTACAGGTGCCTGTCAAGTGCCCGGCTATTTTTTTTGTTGCAGTTGTCATTGTTGTTTAGCTGGCCTGTGCTGGGTTCGAACTCGCCAGCCTTGGTGCAAGTGGCTGGAGCCGTAAACACTCTGTTACAAGTGCTGAGTCCATTTGATTAATTTTATAAACTAAAATTATGGGTGGCGCTTGTGGCTCAAAGGAGTAGGGCGCTGGCCCCATATGCCAGAGATGATGGGTTCAAACCCAGCCCCTGCCAAAAAAAAACAAAACTAAAATTACATGTATGTTACACATATGTCAATGCATGGTAGTGAGTAATTTCTGGTCTTGCTAGAGTCTAGGAAAAGACTCAACAAAATGATTTCCAGTTTTATATCTTAAATTTTTTTTTTTTTAAGATAGAGCCTCAAGCTGTCACCCTGGATAGAGTGCTGTGGCATCACAGATAACAGCAATCTCCAATTCCTGGGCTCAAGCAAGTCTCCTGCCTCCGCCTTCCAAGTAGGTGGGACTACAGGCGCCTGCTACAACGCCCGGCTATTTTTTGGTTGCAGCCGTCATTGTTTGGTAAGCCCAGGCTGGATTCGAACCCGCCAGCTCAGGTGTACATGGCTGGTGCCTTAGCCCATTGAGCCATAGGCGCTAAGCCTATATCTTAAATATTTTAACTTCACTGTAATATGCCACAGAATTACTTGTAAAAAATTAAGAGTCAGCTGCTTTTCCAAGGCCTCTGTAAGCACACCTGCCTACACGAATCTCTTTGAGTCTCATACACTTTTGTAAAGTATCACATTAGCAGCTTATTTTGAACTTTTCTATTTGTGAATTGCTTGCACTGTACAATTGAGGCTTCTACTGCAGTTGTATGCTGTGAAGTATACGACTGTTCTGCTGATGAACCGTTCTGTACATATGTGTCCCCCCAACGAGTAATATTGTTTTGTGGACACTGATGTGTCTTATACTTTTTTTCTCTTTTGAGCAATAAATACAGAGCTGAGCACAAAGGAGTTGGGGTTCATTCAAACTATGCAGACTAAACATACTAACCATCTCATCTGTTTCTTGGTTTTGTGTGTGTATTCCCTTACATTATTTAAAGTTCCAGAATTTGCTAAGGCAGCCCCTATAAAAGGTCACATGTCATCTCTTTGCCTTTACCTGTGCACAACGACAAAGGCTTCGGGGATCCAGGAAGGAAAAGATGTATATAGATAACACCCTTGGAAGCTTGGTAGTAAAATCCAGGGCTTCTGCTGGGAGTTTTTCCTGAAGTTTTTGACAGCAGAACTTTTGCTGTGACAGGGAGCAGCGTTCTAACAGGCCTGTGAGGATTCTTCTCCTTTGAGAGTCTGTCCATTTGTCAAACTGGAAAAATAAAACAAAACTAAAAAGCTCCAGTTTGATAGCAGAGATTCTTTATGAGTAAGAGATGAGAACAGCATAGAAAGAGAGTTTGGAAATTTATTTCTAATGGAAATCATGAATTTCTTTCCCCAATCAGTAAATGCCCATGTTTTGCCACCTCCCTGTCCTCTCTATCTTTGTCTGTGTGAGTGTGTGCTCGACTTGAGTGTATACACAGAAGTGCTTTTGACCTCAAAACTTGAGGTTACAGATTCATAAACTGAGAAAATACCTACTTATAAGATACAATTTCAAGAGAAGACTTCTGGGCAACTCTTCTGCTCCAAAATAGTTTCAAAGTTTCATCAATGCTTAAAACTCCAGAACCAGAAGCAAACCCTTACATTCACAATTGGAGGTAAATTATAACATGCAAATGTCTCTGACAAGGAAAGTATATTGGGTCAAATTCTTACTAGCTTCCTTGGGTTAAATTCTTACTAGCATGTAAATGACTGATGTGACTAGAAAGGAAGTGTTGATAAATGAAGACCTAGAAAGAGGTCATAAATGCTAAAGGAAGCCAGGACGTGTCCAAAAGAAGCTTTGGCTACTTTATAATTTTCCTGAGATTGTCTTAAACCAGTCTCAAGATCAGACTGGGATTTAGACAGAAAGATGAAAACCTAGGGATTTAGAAGTCTACATCTCTTCTTTCTTTCTTTTTTCTTTTTTTTTTGCAGTTTTTGGCTGGGGCCAGGTCCAAACCAGCCTATGGGGCCGGTGCCCTACTCCTAAAGCCACAGGTGCCGCACTACATCTCTTTTTTCTTCTCTAGCCCATTAGGGAAAAGAAAATAGGGAAGCTTGGTTTGGTTGTATTTGTGTATAATATTGCATTTCACACATAGGTATTTAGTACTGTTATTACAAAGTAATCAGAATTTTATAATGACTTTTAGCTGTAATCACAAAATATGAACTGAACTACCCCAAAAGGCATACAAAGCATAAATTTAGCTTTTTTAAGATTTATGAATTTACTCATTATAATCATTCAATGTATTTTTTTTTTTGGAGACAGAGTCTCACTTTGTCACTCTCAGTAGAGTGCTATGGCGTCACAGCTCACAGCAACTTCAAACTCTTGGGCTTAAGTGATTCTCTGGCCTTAACCTCCCAAGTAGCTGGGACTACAGGCACCCGCCACAACGCCAGGCTATTTTTCTGTTGCAGTTGGCATTGTTGCTTAGCTGGCCCAGGCTGGGTTCAAACCTGCCAATGTTGGTGTATGTGACTGGCAACGTAACCACTATACTATGGGGCACCGAGCTGCAATGTATTTTTTTTTTTGTAGAGATAGTCTCACTTTATAGCCCTTGGTAGAGTGCCTTGGTGTCACACAACTCACAGCAACCTCCAACTCCTGGACCCAGGTGATTCTCCTGCTTCAGCCTCCCCAGTAGCTGGGACTACAGGCACCTGCCACAATGCCTGGCTATTTTCAGGTTTGAACCCGCCACCCTTGGTATATGAGTCCAACGCCCTACCCACTGAGCCACAGGCACCACCCATGCAATGTATTTTTTTAATTAGTAATATTAAAAACAAAATTTCAACATACTTTTATTAATGATTTGTGAATCTAAACAAGGGATGAGCGCTCCGCAGAGCTGAGCAGAGCTAGGCAGGGATGAGCGCTCTGCAGGCAGAAAGGTGAAAACAGGGAAGACTTTTTTTCATGCTAGCTCAGGTAAATTGGGGCCCTTCTGATTGGCTGCTGTGGATCGCCTGAGTTTTGTTTTGTCTTGGGTTTTTATTTATTTATTTGTGTATTTTTATTTTTATTTATTTATTTTTTTTTTTGAGACACAGTCTCAATATGTCGCCCTTGGTAGAAAGCTATGGCATCACAGCTCACAGCAACCTCAAACTCTTGAGCTTATGTAATTCTCTTGCCTCAGCCTCCGAGATAGCTGGGACAACAGGTGCCCACCACAACACTCAGCTTTTTTTTTTTTTTGGTTGCAGTTGCGATTGTTGTTTAGCAGGCTGGGGTTTGAACCGCCGTCCTTTCCACCCTTGTTGTATGTGACCAGTGCCCTACTCACTGAGCTAGGGGTCCTGATCCTGTTTTGGGTTTTTTAAAAAACTGTTTTAAATTTCAAATCAGCCAGTTGATTGCTCAGAGTCACTCCATTCTGGTTTGGCCTGGTCTGTTGGGGCCTAGTATGGGAGCTCAGTCCAGAACAATGGTTCATTCCCATACATTTTAATAGCAAGTGTACTCCCTGATTAAAACTATTTACTATTACAGATTTATTCAGTGACCAACTAACCTCAATCTGGAGACTACATTCAAGGGGGAGGGGACGCTAAAATGAAAAAGCAAAAACCTTAACTATAAATACCAAAGGAACGAAACTGATTCATGTGATGAGTGTTGCCTGATTTCTTCTTCCTTGCTGTTTCTGTGCAACCGGTATCTCCGCCTCTCACAAAAGGAGACTTCCCTCCACATTCTTTTGGGATCGATTATTAGGAGAATGAGTAGAGAGAAACAGGACCTGGCTAAGGCCAGGGGAACCAGCCCTTAAAACTGAATTGATCTGTAAAATAAAGAGCCAACGGGAGGTGTGAGGAGACAGAAGAACCGCTTGGAGACTTTGGCTTGATGGGAGCCTTGAGGGTCACAGAGGCTGTGACAGCCTCTACAGCCGTTAATGTGGGGGGGGCCCGGGAGGAGACTGGAGGAGTACTCGCAGCTTTAGACTGGATCTCCTGACGCTTTTCTTTGAGAAACAAAATGAAGATTGGAATTCTTTTTTTTTTTGTAGTTTTTGGCCGGGGTCGGATTTGAACCTACCACCTCCAGTATATGGGGCTGGTGCCCTTCTCCTTTGAGCCATAGGCATCGCCCTGGAATTCTTTTTTTTTTTTTGTAGTTTCTAGCTGGAGCTGGGTTTGAACTCTCCACCTCCAGCATATGGGGCCAGCGCCCTACTCCTTTGAGCCACAGGTGCTGCCCCCTGGAATTCATTTTTAAACTACTTTTAGGCAGTGATGTGTGAGCCTGTAGAGACTGAGCTATGTGGGGACCCAGTATGATTATGATTACAAAGTATATTCATGAGACATTTTCACTGCCACAAATCAGAGGTAATACAAAATGTCTATGAGGAGGGGATAAGCTAAACCAACTATGACATATCAACACGACGAGGCAACGTATGTACCATGGATTAATGGGGGGCTTGGGAATGAGACTGTGGTCTCACTCCCAATATTCTTTTTTTTTTTTAATTTATTTATATATATTTTTGCAGTTTTTGGCTGGTGCTGGTTTTGAACCCACCACCTCTGGCATATGGGGCCAGCACCCTACTCCTTTGAGCCACAGGCGCCGACCCCAATATTCTATTATTTCTTTTACTCATGAGAAATATTACGGCCTCAATTTTTTCATTTCTACATTAAGAATGTAATTATTTCTACATCGTAGGGTGGTTGCGAGGATTAAACACAACAATACATGTATAAAATTCCTGACAAAAGGGCGGCACCTGTGGCTTAGTGAGTAGGGCGCCCGCCCCATAAGCCAGAGGTGGCAGGTTCATGCCCAGCCCTGGCCAAAAATTGCAAAAAAAAAAAAAAAGAGAAAAAAAGAAAAATTCCTGACAGAAGGCATGACTCATTGTCAACATGGCAGCTGTTATTATAAAACGCCATAGTGATGCTAAAAATAACATGTATGTGGGTTAAATCGATATGAAAAAGACAGGTGCATAAAACTACTGTGTTTGTACATTGACAAGGATGGGAAGTTCATTTAGAATAACTGAGATTAGCTCATCTGTTTTCCTGATGCTCACAAAAGGGCTCAGATTACAGAATGAGTAGTTTAGTGACTATAAAAGAACATCAGGCTTATAAAATACTGAAGAAATCTATAAAAGGAGGCATAAAAAACACTTTCTCTAAAGATTAAAAAGATAATTACGTGAGTTTCTCATTTATTTCCTGGGAGGACAATGGTCAAAGGTAATTTATATTTGGCTTTGATAGGTTTTCTTTGCCTCGAGGGATTTTCCTTTCTAACTGTGTTTGTTTAGGCTAACAAACTAATTTACATTCCTTGAACTCCTATCAATGGAAGAAGATGGGTAAAAGACTGGAAGAATGCTTAACAGCAGGAGAAAATCCCTTTGGAATTTAGAAGATGCTAGGAATAATCCAAAAAATAGATAATCCACATGGGCTGGCACTGCACAATAATTCGGATATCAACCACATCTCCTGTATCACCTCTCTAGTAAAAATAATCCTAACACAGTAGCCAGAGAGCCAATAGGTGAGACTGGGGAGCGATCAGAAAACTTATTCCCTATTCCAGTATCATGAATGGTACCCGATTTCACAATTCTTTCTTGAAAGGATGCCTTTTTATAGGGATTTCTCTACTTTTACTTTTTTTTTTTTAATTGCTTGGGATTCATGGAGGGTACAAAGAATTAGGTTACACTGATTGCATTTGTTAGGTAAAGTCCCTCTTATAATTGTGTCCCGCCCCCAAGAGGTGTACCATTCACCGTGACCCCCACACCCCTCTCCTCCCCCTCCTGGCACCTTGTTCTTGGTCTTCTTGGCCTCCAGAACTGTGAGGAATAAATGTCTGCTGTTGATAAGCCACCAAGTCTACGGTTTTGTAGACCGTAGAAACAGAACAGGAAAAAAACATTTAACAACACAACACAGAAATAGGTATATTTTAAATGTTTACCCATTTTCCAAGTAGGGCTCTTCTTTCTTCAAATATCTATAAAAAGTAAAAAAGAATAGAATGATTTCATATATCATGGTTCAAAATACCCATTACAAGAAAGATATCATTAGGGGACTGGTGGATAAATATTCATTATATCAACTGAATATAAAAAAATAAATTTCAGCCCTGAGCGGACACTTTTACATATTTTTAACCTGGGCAAAGCTTCTCTTTTTTTCTTTCAGTTTCTCCACATGGAATAGTTCATATAAAAGAGAAAGTAGGCCGGGTGAGGTGGGATACTCCGGGTTACTGAGGTGGGTGGATTGCTTGAGCTCAGGAGTCCAAGACCAGCTTGGGCAAGAGCGAGACCCCCGTCTCTACTAAAAATAGAAAAATTAGCCAAGCATCATGGAAGGTACCTGTAGTCCCAGCTATTTGGGAGGCTGAGGCAAGAGGATCACTTGATCTCAAGAGTTTGAGGTTGCTGTGACCTAGGACACCGCAGCACTCTACCTAGAGCGACAGAGTGAGACTCTGTCTCAAAAAAATGCTAAAATACAAAAGAAGTAATAGTTAAAACAAACAAAAAAAGGAATAAATGTTCTTGTGCTTCAAGGAAATAAAAAAAAGAAATAAGAGAAAAATGGACTTGGGAAATCCATTTTAGAATTTGAAAGGAGATGAAAAAACAAAGAAAAAAACAGGAATGTGGAACTCCCTCCTCCAAAATGTTTCTGTATTCATGGTACGAGAATTAACAAAATTTATGAATGAGCAGCTATGTTTTTATATTTTATTATGCACACGTATCAGTGCGTATACACGTACGTGTTTGTAGGATTAGATATCTGTGTATGTGTACCTCTGGGCTTGCAGCCAAGTATCTATCTGTATAGGTTTATTGTGATACTGCTGGGACAGAACTGTGTCTCATTCATCCTGACGTCCCCCGTGTAGAGTGCTGCACACGGCACATTACAGGTGCCTGTGCTTGTTAAATGACTGTGACCGTGAGCATGAATATCCACGTGGATGTCTCAGGGCAACATGCGAATGTTTATATATTGGTACTTAGGTGTTTTCCTGAGCATCAGTACACATGTGTATTTGAGGGAGTGAAGAAGGGAAGACTAATGTGGCAGAAGAGGAGCTTGTGACAAGACGAGGAGAGAGGAATGAACATATGTGAATGTCTGTCTCACAACAACACATACACCCTCGGTCAGCTTTCGAAATGGGGAGCGATGCTTTTCCCTCCCACTTGGCACTCCCTCTATTCTCTAGCGCTGAAAGGATGTTCCTTCCTGGAGAGGTGGCTCAGACCTATTTCTTCCCTTCTTGTGGAGGAGTTTGAAGAGCTGGTTTTGTGCTTCTAACAGATAATGCTTTCCTTCCTTTTTTTTAGGCTCTCAGGCTCTGGTTGCCAAGGACATTCAAAGTAGAAACTGAAATAATTGGTTCAGCAACCACCTTGGGACCAGTTAACTATCAGCTTTGGGATCTGCCAGGGAATCTCACAGGTAGACACTTTTTATACATTGCAGAAGAAAAAGAAGACCCTTCCCCCCAGTTAACTGCACCTGGACTATTAGGACCCTCCCATCGTGGCAACAGATATACTTGGAATTTCTAGATGAAAGCAGAAGAGCACAAATTTTAAAAGGTCTAGATTCACATATTTCTTGAAGTTTTCTTCTCTATCAGTCACCTGTCACTCAACCTAGGTCACCAGTGTCATCACTTCTGATGCACAGTGACCTCTCTCCTCCCAACTCCTCCTCCATTTATAATTTATGCTTCACTTAGACTTTATAGTGTTTGCTTTTGCTTGCTGGTGGTTTCTGTTCATTTTACCTTCCCATGGAGATTACAACCACTTTCTCCTGCGTGCTTCACGGAACCAGCCAATTCAGGTTCCATGGCAGGTCCTGGACAAACCATTTTGCTTATTGTAATGACAAGAAAGCTTTAGCAGTTATAGAATTGTATTGTATTGCATTGTTCTTGTTTTTTTTTTTTTGTTTGTTTGTTTGTTCTGAGACAGAGTCTCAAGCTGTCACTCTGGACAGAGTGCTGTGGCATCACAGTTCACAGCAACCTCAAACTGTTAGGCTTAAGTGATCCTCTTGCCTCAGCCTCCCAAGTAGCTAGGACTACAGGTGCCTGCCACAACGCCCCCAGATTTTTTTGTTGTTGTTTTTGTGGTTGTAGTTGTCATTGTTGTTTTAGCTGGCCCAGGCCGTGTTTGAACCCGCCATTATCGGTGTATGTGGCCGGCGCCCTGAGCCACAGGTGCCACCCAGTCATAGAATTTTAGAGCTAAAAGGAGTCCTGAAGATCCTTTTGTTTAATTCCCATATTCTAGACAAGCACAGGCCCTAAGACAGGCGTCCTCGAACTTTTTTTTAATGTTTTTTTTGCTGTTGTTGCAGTTTGGCTGGAGCTGGGTTTGAACCCACCACCCTTGGTATATGGGGCCGGCGCCCTGCCCACTGAGCCACAGGCGCCGCCCGTCCTCAAACTTTTTAAACAGGGGGCCAATTCACTGTCCTTCAGACCATTGGAGGGCCAGACTATAGTTAAAAAAAAAAAAAACTATGAACAAATTCCTATGCACACTGCACTTATTTTGAAGTAAAAAACAAAACGGGAACAAATACAATTCACACCAATGCATGTGGCCTGCAGGCTGGAGTTTGAGGACCCCTGCAAGAGGTTACACTGATAGCTTTTTTAAAAAGTCACCGAGTCCAGACTCTGTTCAACTCAACTCTAAACTTGGTTCTTTGCTAGGACCTGGGTCTTCCCCATCCTGACTTCCAGCCCTACACTCTTGATGAATTTGCTGCCCATGCTATGATCTATTCATAGGAAGAAGAGGTCAAGAAGAGCTTCCAAAAAGAGGCTGAGATGTACCATCACGGTGTCCAAAGGTGGTGTGGCCCATCACAGACAAAGGGACACTAATTGGAAGGCAAGAGGATAGTTAGCAAGGCAGCCAGACAGGAATGGGGAGGGGAGTGGGAAGCCTTACGCAGCTAACATTCGACAAAGTCTAAGGAGTGTCTACGCAAATCTGGCTCTTTACCAAGTATACAGACTGGCAGAAATGGACAGGAGAAAAGGGGAGAGGCTGGAAGTTAGCAGCTCTCGCCTCTGGTTCTAACTTGACCCCTGACAAGAAATATAATTTTGAGCAAATGATTTCATTGTCAGGTCCTCGGTTGGATTGATGATCTTACGTGCCCTAGTTTGGAGCAAGTCTTCACTCCACAGATTTGTAATCAGGCTCTTCATTTTAAAGGGCTGGAAGACAAAATCTCTCTTCAAAATGGAAATGCTAAAAGGGATCGTCTTGTCTTGCAGAATGCTACAGTCTGTTTACATCACAGTTTACTCGGAGCCTGCTGTTAAGTCGGAATCCATGGCTGTTATTTTAGTCTGTTGACACTGCAGTTACATGTTCCGTTATGTGACACCATCACAATGTAGGAATGAGATATTTAGGGACTCCTAAATAATGATCAATTAATGGTAACTAGGTGCTTTCTTTTTCTTTTCGAAGATGGTGACTGACTCAGTCGCTAGAGTGCAGTGGCACAATCACAGCTCGCTGCAGCCTCAAACTCCTGGGCTAAATCGATTCTCCTGCCTTAGCCTCCCAAGTAGCTGCAACTGCAGATATTTGGCACCACATCTGGCTAATTTAAAAATATTATAGAGATGGGATCTCATTGTGTTACCAAGGCTGGTCTTTTATTTTGAGACAGTCTCACTATGTTGCCCTCGGTAGAGTGCTGTGGTATCACAGCTCACAGCAACCTCAAACTCTTGGGCTTAAGTGATTCTCTTGCTTCAGCCTCCCACGTGGCTGGGACTACAGGCACCTGCCACAACACTTGTTTTTGTTTTGTTTTTTTGTTGTTGTTGTTATAATTGTCATTGTTGTTTAGCAGGCCGGGGCCGGTTCGAACCCACCAGCTCCGATGTATGTGGCCAGCACCCTAACCACCGGACTATGGGTGCTGAGCCAGCCAAAGCTACTCTTGAACTTTGCCCTCAACTGATTCTCCCACCTTGGCCTCACAAGTACTGGGATCAAAGGCATGAGCCACCATGCCTAGCCCTCAGAACACTCTTTTACTACCTGTGTGAATTATATTCTAAAAGAAATGTGGATCACTTTCTTTTCTTTTTAATAATTGTATATAAGGGGTATAACGTGATGTTTTGATAAACACATAGTGAAATGATTATTACAGTCAAGTAAGTTACCCCATCCATCTCCTTCCATAGTTACTTTTGTGTGCATGTGTGTGTCAGAGATAAGGATCATTTTCAATTAAAACACTAGATGCACATAGAAATGGGTACTTTAAAAATATTCCTCCACTCACAATTCACCATGCCTGAATTATTTTGTACATATGCCTATCCTGGTGGTGCTTTCAATGTAGGCATCTAAATTTGAATCCAAACTCTGCTTAAAGCCTGCTGTGAAGTTAAAATTTTTATTTTAGTCTGAGATAGTAACATATTTCACATTTTAGTGCAGAATAGAAGAAAGATAAAATTAAATACAAAAAACAAAAACAGTACCTCAATTTTGCACTGATCCTTGGCAAAAAAATGCTCTGAGTTTGAAGTCTACAAAAACCCTTGAGGGAGGCGCCTGTGGCTCAGTGAGTAGGGCGCCAGCCCCATATGCCAAGGGTGGGGGGTTCAAACCCAGCCTTGGTCAAAAACTGCAAAAAAAAATAAAATAAAAATAGAAAAACCTTTGAAATTCTTGCTGGACACTTTTTGGCCAGCCGCATCTGTGGGCATTTATTTTTAGTCCTTTGCACACAGTCAAAACGTTAGATCTGGAAGAGATCTTGGAAGTCACCTGATCCAACCCACTCATTTTACAAAGGAGGATAAAGGCTGAGGAATCACTGGTAGAGCTGATCCGATTGCAACTAGAGATTGTCATTCCCAGAGTTACTGTTCTTTGTTTGCTTTTATTTATATTTGTCCTTAAAGTTGGTTTGAAATTTGAAACATTACTGCACTATATGAAGTAAGAATACGAAAGCTCTATTAACGGATTCCCCCCTCTGGGCCACCAATGCCCATTTAACTCTTCAGGGGAAACTAGTATTAATACTTTGGTATAATCATATACAGATTCTATATGTGTATCTCTATTTATTTATACACATATGGATGTGCATATATACACATAAAGATTTTTTTTTTTTTGAGACAGAGCCTCAAGCTGTCACCCTGGGTAGAGTGCCGTTGCATCACAGCTCACAGCAACCTCCAATTCCTGGGCTCAAGCGAGTCTCCTGCCTCCGCCTCCCAAGTAGCTGGGACTACAGGCGCCCGCCACAACGCCCGGCCATTTTTTTGTTGTTGTTGTTGCAGCCATCATTGTTGTTTGGCAGGCCCAGGCCAGATTTGAACCCGCCAGCTCAGGTATATGTGGCTGGCGCCTTAGCCCATTGAGTCACAGGCACCGAGCCACACATAAAGATTTTTAAAAATAATTGTCCAAATAGAACCTAACAAAACCATAAAATGATTTTTTTTTCTTTTTTTTTGAGACAGAGTCTCACTATATTGCCCTCAGTAGAGTGCCATGGCTTCACACCTCACAGCAACCTCAAACTCTTGGGGTTAAACCTTCCAAGAAGCTGGGACTACAGATGCCCACCACAATGCCCAGCTATTTTTGTTGTTGTTGTTGTTGTTACATTTGTCATTGCTGTTTTAGCTGGCCGGGGCCAGCTTCAAACCCTTCAGCCTCAGTATATGTGGCTAGCGCCCTACCCACTGAGCTACGGGCCCCACCAGAAAATGGTTTTTGAGGGCAGAATAAAATGGTAGTTGTAAACAATGAAATAGATACAATTTCTGGAAATGACCATTAAGTCTGATAAAAATCTACCATGATAAGATGATATAATGCTTGCTGTGATGCACTGAGTCCCCTCCAGGACTGAAGGATTTATTCCCTCACCTATTGGGAGGCTGCTGGCTGACAGCTGCAAAGCTTAAGAGAGTTGCCTTGACCAAGGTGAGGCTGGGGGCAGGGAAGCTAGAGCCCCCTGAAAGATCAATATGAAAGTATTAAGGTCAGACTCCCTTGCTGCGCTGATGGACCATGCCATCTTCAGGGTATGGAGTGGGGTCAGTGGAGGAGACCTCATCGAGAGGGCATGCCAGCCCCACTTTCTTCCTTTACCCAACACCCATATCTGGCCCATTCCTCTCCTCTCCCCTCTGCTCCCCGTCCCTTCCCCATCAATACCCCACATGCTAATCTCAGAATCTGCTTCCCTCATAACCCAAGCTGCAATAGGCACTCAGGCAGTTTGGCTATTAGGACACTTTTTTTCCTCCACAGCTGCTAAATTGATCGAGGTTCCTAGTTTTTCAAAGAAAATTCCTGAAAATCAAGAAACCCGACAAATGTGTATTTCAATTCAAGTCATTTTTTCACATGTGTGCAAAACCTTCACAATTCTATGGGGAAACATATTTCAAAACCAAACACTTAAGTTTGGGGGGGGAGAAAGCAGATAAGCTGTTATATAAACTGTCGGGGAACGAAGAGCATGGCCAACAGGTGCTCAGTAAGTGAGCGCTGAGTTGAACAGAAAAGGTTTTCAGTAGATTTGTTTGGTGTTCATGGCTGGATGAAGGCTGGATTTCTGTCTCTCTGCCTTTCCTCCCCCCCACCCCAATCCCCAGACAGAGTTTCACTTGTCCCCTGGGCTACAGCGTCATCATCATGGCTCACAGAAACCTCAAACTCCTGGGCTCCAGAGATCCTCCTGCCTCAGCCTCCCAAGAAACTGGGACTACAGGCACATGCCACCAGGCTCAGCTAACTTTTCTACTTTTAATACAGATGGGGGGTGTCCCACTCTTGCTGAGGCTGGTCTGAAAGAGCTCCTGACCTCAAGCCATCTTCCTGCCTCAAGCAATCCTCCTGCCTCGGCCTCGCAGAGTGTTACGATTACAGGAGTGAGCTACTGCGCTGGCCTCATTGTCTTTCCTTTTGCTTCTTCTGGTCTCTCCTTTTGTTTCTCTTTCTCTCCCTTCTTCCTCATCTCTTTTCTCTTTTTCCTTCTCAGTTGCCCTCCATTTTACTTCTCACTGTTCCACTCCCAGGCTCTTCTCCCTCTCTCCTAAAATCCCTCGCATTTCACATCAGAGGAGCAGACACAGAAAGCGCTGCCAGGACAGGAGGGGGCAAGTTGGATGACTTGGCTCAGGGAGAGGGATCAGCACGCCTGTTCCGTTCAGAGACGCAGAGGGCCAAATCCGGGCTAAAGAAGGAGAGATGACGGGGCAAGAGGGTGCGAGGGAGCAGAGCTGAACTCTCTTATGCTTCAGGCACTGGAGGTAATAGAAGAGAGAACTCTTAAGCACTGTAGGGTTGAGTGGGAAAGTCAGTACAGGTGAGGAGGGAAGCAGGGAGCAGGGGAAACCTCACAGAGGAGAGAGCATTTGAGCAGGCTCCATGTACAAAGACACGGAGGTGCAGGGGTATGTGTGATCCAAGGGGGTTCCCCTGAAGACCCGAGCTAGGCTTGTGCAGTGGGTGAGGAACCAGAGGCAGGGGTGGGGCCTGGGAGGTCCACTGAGGTCAAGTCGTGTGGGCTCCTGAAGCTGTGCTCGGCGGTTGGAAAGTACCCTTGGAGGTGGGGCATGTTCCAGTTTCACACGACAGGACTGGTATTTTAGAAAGATCATTCTGGAGCCAGAATAGAGGATGGATAGGTAGTGATAGAGGGAAGGAAACCAGTGACAACGGGGACACTGCAGGGTACCAGCAGAGGGCCTGGGGGAGTAAGCGGAGAATGTGGAGCTGGAGGTTAATATGTAGATGAGAGATTGAGGAAGGTGACTCATAGAACTTGAAAACCAATTGGACAGGGAGGTGAGACAGTGCTAGCAGACATTCTCCCACACGCCCCTCATGCTTCTAAATATCTCCACAGCCCACGAGCACGGATGAGGTGTGCCTCCCACGGAGACTGAGAGCAGGCTTGCTTACTGACTACTACAAGAGGCGGATGGATTCCCTGGGCTTCTTGCAAACCCACTGGGAGGGCAGCATTCACCTGGGCCCTCTGCATTACCCGGGTGAGACTAGGTGGGCCAAGAGAACTCATGCAAACATAACGGTCATGCTGCTTGTGGCCCTGTTGGTAAAGCTTTTTTTGACCCAAGAATCTTCTGTCTTTCCTTGTGAAACAGTAGTGTCTTCTAGTCTATAAGTCACACACTCACTTCTTGGCTTGTAAGCTGGGAAAATCAAATCCCAGCCCAGATAGGGAGAAGGCGGATTTCTGGTGTGAGACACTTGGTACAAAGTGACGCCATTCACCAGGGGGAAGATGGTGTGTAGGTGTAAGTTAACGAGGTCAGTTTTATACACGTTGTTTGTGTTTTACTGCCAAGGTGTGGCTGTCGTATGCAGGTCTTGATAATCAGAGCTCACACATCTGTCAGTAAATTCTGCCCCTAACTGAAACAGGAATAGAAATCTCATACCCAGCATTCCACTACAAGTTTTTGGTGTATTCTCCTAGTGCCTTCCCAGAATGCAGGTGGAAAATAACCTTAGGAGAACCTGAGCGATGTGAGTTATCAGTTATAACATATTCACTTTATGTATGTGTGGGTTTTTTAGCCTCCAACTCTGTGCTCAGGCTATCCTCCTGCCTCAGTGGTAGCTCGGACTACACTAAGTAGCACAAGCCATCATGCTTGGCTAATTTTTTTTTTTTTTTTTTTTGAGACAGGGTCTCACTCTGTCACCTGGGCTAGAGTGGAGTGGCATCATCATAGCTCACTGCACCCTCAAACTCCTGGGTTCAGTTGATCTTTTTGCCTCAGCCTCCCAACTAGCTGAGACTACAGACTGGCTGATTAAAAAAAATTTTTTTTTGACAGGGTCTCACTATGTTGCTCAAGCTGGTCTTGAATTCCTGGCCTCAAGGATCCTTCTACTTTGGCCTCCCAAAGTGCTAGGAATACAAGCATAAGCCATTGCACCCAGCATGCCTGACTAATTTTTCAAAAATTATTTGGTAAAGATGGAGCCTTGCTGTGTTGCTCAGGCTGACCTCAAACTTCTGGACTCCAGTGATCCTCCCATCTCCACCTCCCAAAGTGCTGGGATGACAGGCGTGAGCCACTGGGCGTTTGGGTAAGTGTGCAGCATTACCCAATGACCTTAATTCTATTAAGAAAACCTGGGAACTCGTCACAGACAAACTATCCTCTCCTCTCTCAGTCCTGCTGGTTCCAGAGGAGAATCAGCAATGGAAGAAAAAGTGAAACCAAGGAGACAGAAGGAGTGACGGTGGAAGAAAGAACACATCGAAGAGACATTTTCTTTCTGGGCAGGGAATTCTGTGTCTATTACAGCCTTCCGCATATAATAAGGGCACAATAAAGGCTTCTGAACTCATCCTTCACTTTCTTCTTCATCTATTACACAATCCTGAACAATTCATGTCCTTATTTTAGTAACCAAAATTTTGATACTTTTTTTTTTCTTCAGGTCATGGATCCAGTTGATAAAACAGCGCTGGTCACTTACCTGGTCATTCAAAAGCTGATGATTTAGGGGTGTCCAGGTGCTCATCTTGGTCTGCATTTTGGGACCATCTATGCTTTTTGGAGGTGCAAATGCCATCATGAAATAACTGTGTATTCTTCCACAAGAAAGATTATACCTATCAGAAGAAATGAACCATATAATCCTCAGAATACTAAAAATATCCCTACCATGTATTTTTTTTAGGATGTTATGAGAGGGAATAGATGGGAAGAGCATTTATTTATTTATTTTGCAGGGTTTTTTTTGTCCAGGGCCGGGTAGGAACCTCCTACCTCCGGTATACAGGGCTGGCGCCCTACTCCTTGAGCCACAGGCCACCTGGGAAGAGCATTTATTGAGAGCATCTTACATGCATGAAGCTCACAATGATATAGCTTTCAGCACATTTTTCAGACAATGAAGAGAATGAGGCTCACTGAAGTTACCCCATCCAGGGTCCCACAAATAGTAAGTGGAACCAGGAGTCAGACCCTGGCCAGTTTAACCCTATTTTCACTGGACCATAGAGTTAAAGCCAGAATCACTTCTAGTTAGTAACATACCACATTGGCCAGAAAGAGTTATTTTATTTTATTTTATTTTTGCAGTTTTTGGCTGGGACTGGGTTTGAACCCAGCACCTCCGGTATATGGGGCCAGCGCCCTACTCCTTTGAGCCACAGGTGCCACCCAGAAAGAGTTATTTTAAATTTAAAATCATAGTGCAATAAAAACACTTCATTCTTGTCCCTCTTCCTCTTAATATTCTGATATCCACTTAACAATAATTTCAGCCTGTTACCGTGCTTCAAAAGCAGAATGGTATCATGGACGAAGCTAAGGCTTTGGAAATGGATGGAGTTGAGTTAATTCAGGGAAATTTGCTGAGTTTTGTTATCCCATATACAGTCTGCCTCCTTTTGGTTAAAGCACTTTAATCTTCATGAGGAATTCTTTTCCTTCATTGTTGAGAGCCTGCTGGGTTGGTTAATCAAGATGGCCAGCCTTTCTCTAGCCAAGAGATGGTCATAAAATCGAGTTAGGTCAGTTGGTTTCACAATGGCCTATCCTTATTCTACAGATGAGTAGGCTATTCAAAGTAGCACTGGTGCCCTGAGCAGACTGTTAAGTTGTTCCTGACCACGGCAACGTCATGAAGCCCCATGTCCTTTCTTGTCCATTTTGTGAGTCACCCGATATCCTTGCAATAAATTTCTCGTTTTGCTTATGTTAATTAGAATCTGCTTCTGTTGTTTGCAACCAATTTATTTTTTGTGTACTTTGTACAGATTTTATCTTGGCTCACTATCTGTGTTAGGTGTACAAAGATAAGATAAGAGTCTTACTGTTAGGTTTTTTTTTTTTCCTTTCACGTCACTTTTCAGCTCAGAGACCTTCACAATCTCACCGATGGCTGCAGAATCCAGACTCCTTAGCATGGAAGTCTAGGTCCACTATGATTTCACTTCCATCTATCTTGAAGGGAGGGCCTGCATTCTCTCCCCTCTGCCCTGACTTACGCAGCCCCTGATCACTCTGAGAACACGACACAAAACTCTGATGCTGCTTTGTTTACGTGGTTTTCTGACACTGCTCACCTGAATCCTAATCACGGGTAGTTCCTAATAGGTGATCAATAAATATTCGTTAGATCGACAGAAGGAACGAATACAACACTGGAGTTGGGGAGAAGAGAGTTTAACTAGTCGAAATGTACAGTGAAACTCAGAACATTATGAACTGGGCCCTGCACTGGGTTTACGGAACAGGATTGAGTTTCTCTCTAACACACAATCCATCGTCGTCTGCAATATCATCAGACAAGGGAATCTCAAATACTCTCAGGAAATAGGGTATTATAGTGAAAAACAAAGGAAGACGTATAATACAATGCAAACAGCTAGGGCTTGACAGGCATGGGTTTTTTTTTTTTTTTTTTGGTGGTGGTGGTTAATTTCACAAGTAAACAATATCAGGCACTTGAACTGTAGATGAAAAGGGAGAGCAAAATGTAATCCCTGGAGCACTTCCAAGGCTCGGCAGAGGCCCGGGAGCCCTCCAAAGACAGTCTCCATCTTTCTCATGCACTGCCCACAGCTCTCACCTCTTTTAGCTCGTCTCCCTCTTCAAGCCTCGAGCGCTGACGTTGCCATAGTTGCGTTGGGTTCGCTTTTTCTTTGACGCCCTCCTGCCACCCCCTACCCCTCCCAGCTTCCAACAGACCAATCGCCGTCTCTAAATCTGGTCTCCCGCATCCGGGGTCTCTTAGGCAACAATGTGTGGGTCCTTGATTGGCCGGGAGCTCCAGGAGGGCCGGCTCCAAAACTGGCAAAGGGACAAAATTAAAACATGTGTCACAGAGGGTATGGGAGGGACTGCGATGTCTGCATCTAACTGTGGAATGAAGATGTGTCAAGTCCTGAAATCAGCAGGGTTGCAAATCTGCATCTGTAGTCAAGGCATGATGTGTTCCCAATGAGCCCTGCTACTGAGCATGCCCTGTTTTACCCCGTCCTCGTCCCTCTGGAGCTCCGAAATGCAGACTCCACTTTGCCAGGTTTTAAGAGTAGCCAACAGGTAAACTAGGGTTGGAGGAAAAAAAAATTCGCAACTGCTCCAATAAAAGACTAGCACCTGCAACAGAAAGTGGAAGGACGTGGGGAAATTGTCCAACACAGACCCACAGATGCTTCAACAGAAATTTCAGTTTACTGGATTTGGGGATTTAGGCTGGCTGATAGATACACCGGGAACCAGCAGGTGGCATGCCTTAACAAGAACCACTCTAAATTTGAGAACTCTTTAAAAAAATCCTGTCTAATTCAATTAATTAAATTTATTGAGTACCCACCTTGTAATAAGAAACAGTGAGAATACAAGGGTAGAAAACACATCGAACCAGGGACACTGTAAAAGCTGTATATAAGTAACTAATGGAAGCTCACAGTCGTCCAGCGCTGGAGAATAGGAAAATCAGAATTCCAAAACAGAGCTCTTTTGGTCCAGGTAAAGCAGTTGCAGCCAGCAACAACAGAACCAAAACCCAAAAACAACAAAAGAGAGACTTATTCACTATTTGTTTCCTAAAATAGATAAGAACGTACTCTTCCTCAACTTAAACAAATGTACAAACCCTATGTTTGTATTGTGCTCCATAGTTTTTTAATAGGCAGCATATGTGTACCTCCAGTTTAAAAAGAAAAAGGAAAGTGAAGCGCATAGAAGTTGCTTTCCTTAAGTTAACAAAGGATCAGGATGGCCAAATTGAAATTAGAGCCTAGGTTGTCTGAATTCCAGCCTAGAGATTTTTCCACATGACCAGGTTGTATGTAAATGAATAAACAAAGCCTTGGGGGCGGGAAGGGGAGGGGACGCCCTGGGGAAGAGTGTAAACGCAATACTAAATTACTATGCATCACCAATTAACATTTATGGTTTCAAAACGGGTTCATCCAGAGAGAGATCAGTTTTAACAATGTGGAGAGTACTGTGTCTCTCTGTGAAGTTCGTGGTCATTAAAGACTTTCTACTGGTGGTTACAGCATGGAATGAAAGAGAGACATGATTATAGAGAGCATCTCAGTTTAGCCCTGGTCTCTCTCAACCAATGCCTTCTGGGCCTCCTCCAGTCTGCACCTCGTTCTCTGATTACTGCTACCCTAGCAGAGGCTAAGCTGTACATTCACATCCTTTCCACAGCAAGCACACACAGAACTCAATGTCTGTGATATTTCAACATTACTTTTAAGTGGGACATTTCAAATGCAAAGAAAAGTTTAGAGGCTAGTGGAGTGGCTCATCCCTATAATCCCAGCACTTTGAGAGGCTGAGGCAGGAGGACTGCTTGAGGCCAGGAGGTTGAGACCAGCCTGGGCAACATAATGAGACCCCCTCTCTACAAAAAAAGGTAAAAATTACCAGGTGTGGTGATGAGTGCCTATAATCTTAGCTACTCTGGAGGCTGAGGCAGGAGGATCACTTGAGTCCAGGAGTTCCAGGAGTCAAGGAGTTCCAGCAGTGAGCTATGATGATGGCACTGTACTTCAACCTGGGCAACAGGGTAAGACTGTGTTTCTAATTTGAAAAAAAAGTTCTTATAAAGATAAATTTATGAAAATTTTCAATTTTTATGAAGAATGCTCTTGAATCTCCAGAGTTTTTTTTTTTTTTTAGACAGAGCCTCAAGCTGTCACCCTGGATACAGTGCTGTGGCATTGCAGCTCACAGCAACCTCCAATTCCTGGGCTCAAGCGAGTCTCCTGCCTCCGCCTCCCAAGTAGCTGGGACTACAGGCGCCCGCCACAACACCCGGCCATTTTTTGGCTTCAGCCGTCATTGTTGTTTGGTGGGCCTGGGCTGGATTCAAACCCGCCAGCTCAAGTATACACGGCTGCCACCTTAGCTGGTTGAGCCACAGGTGCCTTGAGATTTTTTTTTTTTAATGTTAATTTTGTTTGTGTTTCACAGATACAATAGAAGCTCCTTTTGTATACTTCCCAGGTCTCAATGCCCTTCCTGCCTGCCTAGAAGCAGTCATTAACATAAAATTGGTGTGTAGCATTCTTGTCCATTTTTTATACTTTTATTATACATGCATGTTTGCTTTCATAAACAATACATAGTATTAGTAGGTTTCTTAAGCACCATCATTTACATATCTTACAATTTGTTTTTTCCACTCAATGCTGTATTTCTAAGATTTAGTCGTATTCATTTCTACATCACCTCCCAATGTGAGCTATGCCCTTTACCTGACAGGCTTTATGAAGCAGTGTCCAACCTGCGGCCCACATGCTCATTCACTTTTTAAAGTGTCAGACATAACAAAAAGTATGCATGGGCCTTCCCCCCGCCCCCCCCATCAACTTTCATTAGTGTTTGTATATTTGCCGTGTGGCCCCAGCAACCCTTAATCTTCCAATGTTCAGCAGAGGAAAAAAAAGCTGGACACCCCTGCTACAGGATGGTGTGTACATTGAATAAAAATGCATCTCTAAAGGTCTTCAGCTACAAAGGATCTGGCACACACCGATTTTCCCATATACTATCTGTCTCCTTCTTCACCCTCAGCAGAGGCACCAATGACTCCATTGACCTGCCTGGAATTGACCTAAGGATCAATATTATTATTTAAAAAAAAAATTGTTACTGCACAAGTGTTTACTTATTAGAAAAATTGAAACTGTCATTTCTGATCTCATGTATTATGTTTGTTTACACAGCTCAGTGTCTGTTGTGAAACGCTTCAATATTTACTTAATATTTATTGAGCACTTTTAAAAACCATTGTAATACACACCTAAAATCGACAATCCTAACCATTTTAAGGGTGAGATTTAATGGTGTTATGAACATTCTCATTGTTCAGTATTACTTTAAGTCCTGTGTGCAACAGAAACAAATGAAGCCAGTGTAGTCTCTTAGGCCGAAAGGGGACGAAAAGAGAAAGGTTAAATGGCGTAGTGCTTAGAAAAACAGCCTTAGCTTGAATTAATCCAGACTGTCGTTAAAATGCTGCAAGGCTGGGCGGCGCCTGTGGCTCAGTGGGCAGGGCCCCGGCCCCATATACCGAGGGTGGTGGGTTTGAACTCGGCCTCAGCCAAACTGCAACAAAAATAGCCGGGCGTTGTGGCGGGCGCCTGTGGTCCCAACTACTTGGGAGGCTGAGGCAAGAGGATCGCCTAAGCCCAGGAGTTGGAGGTTGCTGTGAGCTGTTATGCCACGGCACTCTACCCAGGGCGATGGAGTGAGACTCCGTCTCTTAAAATAGAAAAATGCTGCATGACTTTGGGTAAGTCACTTAACCTTCTGGGGGGGTTCTTTTGCTTGACTTAAAAATGAGGTTTAGTTTAGGTCATCTCTGAGGATTCTTTCAGCTCTAAAACCATTTATGTAGAAGAGAGGACACGTTTCCCAAAGAGCATGGCCACCAGTCACTACCAGCTCCACCTGTTTCCCGAGGTCTTGGCAAAGAGGATCTATTCGCGGGCGAGCACCTTGGTTCTTCCCATCTGCTGTGCTCTCTCGGTGTGGCCTCTACAACTGACCAGGGACCGCTACCTGCACCAGTTCCACCCTCAGCACCCGATGACCCCGCTCTTGACCACCCCAATCCCTGGGGCCCCGAGGCTGGCTCGCGCTTCTCAGACCAGGTTTGGTGGTCTCGCAATCACATCCTCCCCAGCTCGGGTGATCCGGAGTCGCCGCGCAGCCTCTGCGGGGGAGGGAGAGCTTTGCAAGGCGGGCCCAGAGCATTTCAGACAAACGCTGCGGGTGCGGGGAAGCTCCTGCGTCACCTAGGGCGCCCGGCGGAGAACAACGAACCGCGCGGGGCCGGCACCGAGCAGCCGGGCTCAAAACCCGGAGCGCCCGCAGCGCGCCTGCGCCGTGCGTGCGCGCGCGCGAACTCGTTCCCCGGGCCGCGCGCCCTGGCGCTCGCGCAAGCTCGCGGTCGCTCCGAGGCGCGCGCTGGCGGTCCTCGGCCGCTCTGGGCACCTGAGGGACGCGCGGCCGCCCCCGGCTGGCGCTGCAGCCGTCCCCGGAGCCGGGCGCGAGGTCTGAGGTGAGCCCCGAGGCGTGCGGTTCCCCGGGCAGGGTCGGCGGGAAGGGGAGCGGCGGGTGTGAGGAATGAGGTGCGGCGTCAGCCTAACCCTGCGCCGTGCAGCCCGCCGCCGCCCGGCACCTCCTCCCCAGGGATCGTTATTCTCGTCGCGGCCAAAACAAAAGCCTTGGGCGCCTGGCGTGGCGGGGTGTCGGAGCGGCTCCTGGGGCCCGGGCCCGGGGCGGGGGTCCGGCGGCCGCGGAGGCGCCGAGTTCGGGGCTGGGGGCGGAGATGGGAGATGCCCCGGGCGGCGGTCAACCCGGTCCGCCCGGAGCCTGCGCTCGGCAACCTGTGCGAGTGTGGACCGCGGCTCGCTGTCCGCAGCCCCGGCCCAGACCCCGGAGACCCGCGGGGCGCGGGTGGGCGGACAATGCACCGAGGGCGCCGCGCCGCCCGGGCTCCTGAGCGCTGGGCCCACCGTTTCCACCCGGCGCCCAAAAGTTGTCCCCTCCAGCCCGTCAGTCTGCAAAGTCTGCAGCCCCTTCCTCGCTTCCCCGCCGCCCACCCTCCGTGGCCCGTGCGCTCGCGGGTTAGTAGGCGGCCTACGGAATAAAGGCGCTGTGAACGCTTCAAGGAGTGTTAAGGAGTCTTGGGTCTTTTCGAGAATTGTAAACATCTTCCTAGAAGCTTGCACGTCGTAGGAGTCTTGGAGTTGGATCGTTCCCATGTGAGAAAGAGGGCTTAAAAGAAAAAGAAGAAGAACAAAAGCCACCAACCTTTAACAGGCAGAGGGGTAGACTTAGGTTTCAAGGTATCTACCCCATGAAGGAGGCCCATTTGTTTGCCCAGTGTATCATGAAAATTTCGTTTTTGGTTCCCTTTTGAATGTCGGTAGGTGCAGCAGCAAAGCGGACCCGCTGCATCAGTGAGTGCTGTGAACTGCCGAGAACTGGGAACGTATTCAAACAAAATCTTGTTTTGTAGAAGTAGTTTTGAGAGACCTGGAATGTTTGTTTATGGGAATTGATTTGCTTTGCAAAGCTAATACTGTATGAGCAAAGAAAACAAAGACCTGACTTACTCGGGGGTTATTGCCTTCCCCCCTCACCCTGGTAGCCGTTTTGGCATTATATACTGGAAAAAAGAATAGAGAGACTTAGTTTTATTACAAAGCTGTTATTCCTGAAGATAATACTTTCCATCGTTACTTAAAAAAAAAATAAATACTATGTTTTTTCTTCAGGAAAAAAGAAATTAAAAAAAAAAACCCACCATCTCCTTGAACTGCCAAACCACAACATAAAGGTAAAAAGATTGAGTTAGGAAGCATAGGAAAGAGGTGTAAAAGCTTGACTGGGTGGGGCTGGAAGAGCTGAAGATGAAATACAAGCAAGACGCAGCCCTTTTCTCACCGTGCCCTTCCGTGCTTTCACTCTATTAGGAAAATAAGTAAATTATTGATAAAGCCTACTGTTTTGCACTCTTTCTTTTCCTTCATCCACTACTAATAGTCTCTTTCTGTTTCCTAAGTTCTTTCCTTATCTTAGATACTATATTCTTCTAGGCTTTATTTTGTGCTTTGAGCATTTAGGTGGATTTTTCTTGTGAGTTTCATGATTGAGATATTTGCAGTAGAGAAGATTGCAGGGAATTTAATAGGAAACCGCACATTCTTTCTTCGTGTGGTACAGAGTGAAAGCTTTGTCATTGGGGAAGGAGAGGAGTTTTTGTTTGTTCTTTTTTTTGTAGAGACAGAGTCTCACTTTATTGCCCTCAGTAGAGTGCTGTGGCGTCACACAGCTCACAGCAACCTCTACTCCTGGGCTTAGGCGATTCACTTGCCTTAGCCTCCTGAGTACCTGGGACCACCGCAATGCCTGGCTATTTTTGTTTTGCAGTTTAGCCGAGGCTGGGTTTGAACCCTCCACCTTCGGTATATGGGGCCCGTGCCCTACTCGAGGAGCCACAGGCGCTGCCCAGGAAAGAAGTTTTTTTTTGCTCACCGTTACATCGTAGGTTTCCCTCTTGACCCAGCTTATATTTTGTATTAGTTTGATTGTAAAACTCCAAGGTTTTTTGTTTGTTTGTTTGTTTGTAGAGATAGAGTTTTGATTTATCACCCTTGGTAGAGTGCCATGGTGTCACACAGCTCACAGTAACCTCCAGCTCCCGGGCTTAGGTGATTCTCTTACCTCAGCTTCTCCAGTAGCTGGGACTACAGGTGTCCAGCACAACGCCCACAATGCCCGGCTATTTTTTTGTTGCAGTTCCGCTGAGGCTGGGTTTGAACCTACCACCCTCCGTATGTGGGGCCTGCACCCTACTCAGCCATAAGCACCGCCCAATTCCAAGGTTTTATATTCAAAACTTCTGAGCATATTTGTTTGGTGATGTTAGGCTGCTTGTTGACTTCATTGTTTTTTAGGAAGACAGGTGATAGGGAACAGTTCTTACCACATCACTGCCTTCTTTCACAGAGTTGAGTGGGTTTGGCCTCACATGTTTGTGTGGTTTTTTTTTTTAAGTCTCAGGACTCTTGAATTAGGCCCGATTAAAGCCATAGCTGTGCACAAAAAGAACAGTAAGACAAAAAGACTTTGAGAGTACATTCAGCATAGATTGGAGAAAAGCTACAAGCAAGGTCTTAAGAAAAGAAATGAAGTTTTCAGTAGTGATACTTCCATAAAGAATGAATGTTGGGGCTCATCGCTTGTAGCTCATGTGGCTAAGGTGCCAGCCACATACACCAGAGCTGGTGGGTTTGAATGTGGCCTAGGCCTGCCAAACAGTGACAACTACAACTAAAAAATAGTTGGGTGTTGTGGCAGGTGCCTGTAGTCCCAGCTAGTTGGGAGGGTGAGGCAGGAAAATCGCTTAAGCTCAGGAGTTGGAGGTTGCTGTGAGCTGTGACCCTACAGCACTCTACCCAAGGTGACAGATTGAGACTCTGTCTCAAAAAAAAAAAAACAAAATTAAAGAACAAATGTTGGAAGAGTAATAACTCTTCACTGGGAAGGAAAAAGTTTTAACTATTATGTCGGAAATGAATTCTCTCTTTTTACTTTCCAAATCATCATGCTGAGGAGTATTTAGTGGATTTAAGGACTGTGTTGCAAATGAAGTTTGATGTAAATATAACTAGGCTAGTCTAGGCCCTGAGAAACCAGACCCCATTCCTCAAAGAAATAATTCCGTACAAAGCATACAACCTTTAAAGGGGGAAAAAGCAAATGCTTGATGTTAGTGAATGTTTTGAACATATTTTAGTGGAAAGAAAAGCTAGCTGGGGTTGCAGCCTCTTTTTTTTTTTTTTTTGTCTATCTATAATCTATCCATTTTTTAACTCTTCAGTTTTATTTTCAGGTTAATTTTAAAAGATCTCTTTTCTTCAGTCTTACTCATTAATAATTATTGAATTTTGATGGCTACTATCATTTATTTTAATTTTAAACCTCTGTGTGTTTGTTAACACCGTCACTCAGCATGTTAGGTTACTTTTAATCAGTAGATGACAAGATGGACTTTAAAAATTAGATGAAATAGGAAAGGTCAGAAAAGAGATACTCTGAAATTTTAATCTAGGTTCTACGAATACGAAGCTGTTTAAACTTTCTTGTAGCAACCAGGAGGCAGTATTTTGAGAATGAATTTTTTTATACAGAGAACAAAGGACCAAAGACTACAAAGATTGTAGGAAAAGGAAAGTAACACTGTAGTAGTGAGAATACTGTAAGAATATACTTTGTCTTTCTAACAAGACAGTAATTTCCTTGACAGAAGAAACTGACTTAGAGGTAGTCATTGCTAATCCTTGCATTGCATTCTTGGAAAACGTGTCTGAAAGAAGACAAAGAATATCTATCCTTCCTGTTCCCACTGTAGCCACTGTGTATCAAGCATTTAATTTGAGTCAGCCTTTAGGTGGTATTTTGAATTGGAAATGCAAAATGTTACCTGTATTTATAGGGTATCAAGAAAATGAAATCTAAGCAGGATATATGATAAAATGGATCCCTTTCTGTAGAGAAAGTTCAAATTGGAATAGAATTCCTTCTGTTGCAGAACCCCCTTGACAACCTCTTAGGACCCACTTTTCTCATCTCCTTTCTTCTGAGATTCAGCCTGCTTTTTTTCTTCACAGTTGCCACCTCCTTTCCCCACCCCCCACCAATTCTTTGGTCTGACTTTGTAGCTAGCCTTGGAAAATGGTCTTTCAAGGTTATATCCCCTCCCTTTATTGCTGTTCTTCAGGGCAAATACTCAGTTGATTTTATTTTAAAGGCTTTTACTTTTTATTGTCAAAAGAAAGCTGGTTAATAATTGGTGAATATCAGGTTCCTGATGTTATGTGTTCATAAAAATAGAAATGTATAGGTTTAAAAGTAGTTCTTTTTGTTTTCTTATGGAATGTTAAGCAGGTAACTTAATCTGAAATCATTTTTCCAGACAGATACTTAATATTGCTGTGTAGAGAAGTGAATGTTTCAGGTGTGAACAGCTGTTGCCATAGCACTCACCTTTTGCTGTGCCATGCTTGGCCCGTAAAGCTGTTTTCTCCAGTTATGTTAACCTAGCAGGTCCCTTTTTTTGGTTGCCATACTATAGATTCCTGTAATTAAAAAATGCTAACATCAATAACAATGCCAAAAACAACTGTTATCTTTTATTTAATGAGTTTTTATATTTTGATAGAATTTTCCCTTTGAGGCAGTTTCACTTTGTTAGCCTTGGTAGAGTGCTATGGTGTCATAGCTTACAGCAACCTCAAACTCCTGGGCTGAAGCGGTTCTCTGGCCTCAGCCTCCTAAGTAGCTGAAACTACAGGTGCCGTCCCCACTGCCTGGTTATTTTTTAGAGGTGGGATCTCATTCTTGTTCAGGCTGGTGTTGAACTTGTGAGCTCAAGCGATCCACCTGCCTCGGCCTCCCAGGGATTATAGGCGTGAGCCACTGTGCCCAGCCTTGATAGAATGTCTTTGGGTCTAGGATCTTTGGGTCAATTTCAGGTCTGGAACTTTCAATTTAAAGCATTTTCATGGATGCCCTACTTTAGGAAAAATGGCACGCTCATACATGATCCCAATTAGAAGCATATATTTCATTATGTTATTGAAGAGTAATTTGGAATATGTTTCAGAAGTTTATGACTGGGTGCAGTGGTTCACACCTACAATCCCAGCACTTTGGGAGTCTGAGGTAGGATGATCACTTGAAGTCAGGAGTTGGAGACTACAGTCAACAGTGGTCCCACCATTGCATGCCAGCACAGTGGCGTGAATGAGACAGAGTGAGATACTATTTCTAGAAAAAAAAAGTTTTTCCGCCTCATCGCCCGTAGGTGAGTGGTTAAGGCACTGGCCATATCTACCAGCTGGCCAGTTTGAACCCGACCTGGGCCTGCTAAACAACAATGACAACTGCAACAAAAAAAATAGCCAGGTGTTGTGGTGGGCATCTGTAGTCCCAGGCTGAGGCCAGAGAATCACTTAAGCCCTTGAGTTTGAGGTTACTTTGAGCTGTGATGTCACAGCACTCTACTGAGGGTGACATAGCAAAACTCTGTCTCAAAAAAATTTATTAAAAATATGCAGAGACGGGTAGCGCCTGTGGCTTAAGGAGTAGAGTGCTGGCCACATATACCAGAGGTGGTGGGCCCCAGTCCCGACCTAAAACTGGGGGGAAAAAATACGCAGAGAGAACAAGAAGGACGGAGGGGGGTGGGATCTTAGTGTGTGACACATCTTGTACCCTCAATGAATCCCCAATTAAAAAAATATACACGCCATTTAATTCAGTTGATAGGTGAGCTGACTTTTTTTTGAAATTGAAAATGAGTTTTTGACTGATAAGAGATTGAGCATCACTTCTTTGCTTTTCTTTTTCTTTTTTTTTTTTAAGACAGAGCCTCAAGCTGTCACCCTGGATAGAGTGCTGTGGCATCACAGCTCACAGCAACCTCCAATTCCTGGGCTCAAGCGAGTCTCTTGCCTCCGCCTCCCAAGTAGCTGGGACTACAGGCGCCCGC
>CAUYON010070201.1:0-24304 GCA_963573935.1 Arctocebus calabarensis | reverse complement strand
TTTTTTTTTGAGACAGAGCCTCAAGCTGTCACCCTGGATAGAGTGCTGTGGCATCACAGCCCACAGCAACCTCCAATTCCTGGGCTCAAGCGAGTCTCCTGCCTCCGCCTCCCAAGTAGCTGGGACTACAGGCGCCCGCCACAACGCCCGGCCATTTTTTGGCTGCAGCCACCATTGTTTGGCGGGCCGGGCTGGATTCGAACCCGCCAATGCAGGTGTACGTGGCTGGCGCTTTAGCCCGCTGAGCCACAGGCGCCCAGCCTTTAAGCTTATTTTTAGACATTGCTGCATTTTCTTGCTATTTTACACTTGTTCCTTTACTCAACTACAGCTAAAGAGAAATGAGAGTGGAAGCAACCAGCAGCAAGCAGTTTGGTTCTCCTTTAGAAAGTATTGATGATGCAGGGTGAAAGTAAGGAAAACCTCATAGTAGTTGGGGTTTGGTTTTGAGCCCTGTGTAGTATGGAAAAATTAGCCTTTTTGCCAAAGGAGGATTGTCTTTGTAGGCAATAACTTTATGTATTTATTCATCAAAGTTCCTGTAAATAATTAAAAGCCAAGCTATCTAATTTTAAGCATATTGATAACAAATGTTAACTGTGATATTCCTGAGGAAAAGCCTTAACAGATATTAAATTCATTTTATTTAACGTTATGTAGTATCTAATTCTGTTAAATCTTTTTTTTTTTTTTTTTTTGTACAGTTTTTGACTGGGGCCGGGTTTGAACCCGCCACTTCCGCTATGTGGGACCAGTGCCCTACTCTGTTAAATCCTTATTAATATGACTTGTTTAACTGAATCCTATAAGAAAATTTTATAATTTGTTCTTTTATTTCAAGCAGACTTTATCATGTATTCTGATTGTTCAAGAAAAACATGCTTAGTGTTAAAAAAATTTCAGATAGTACAGAAGGGTAAAAAGAAAACAATTCGAGAATTAAAAAAATCCTAGCATATTACTTAATAATGTTTTGTTTGTAAAGTTACTTTTTTTTTTTTTTTGAGACAGAGTCTCAAGCTGTCACCCTGGATAGGGTGCTGTGACATCACAGCTCACAGCAACCTCCAATTCCTGGGCTCAAGTGAGTCTCCTGCCTCTGCCTCCCAAGTAGCTGGGACTACAGGCACTCGCCACAACGCCAGGCCATTTTTTGGTTGCAGCCGTCATTGTTGTTTGGTGGGCCCGGGCTGGATTCAAACCCGCCAGCTCAGGTGTACATGACTGGCACCTTAGCCCATTGAGCCATAGGCGCTGAGCCTGTAAAGTTACTTTTTAATAACAGTTTATTATTTTAGCATTTGCTAATTTCATGATTTAATTAAGTCTTATTTCTGTTTCTGCTTCTGTTTTTACATGTAAGTCGACTAAATTTTCTTGTGATTGATTATCATGACAGTAAAGTAACCAAAATGTTTGTGTATTGGGGATCATTTAAAAAAATTGCCAGTTCTTAAATTATATAATGAATGTTGCATTCATTTTGTCTCTCTGATTTGTTGTAGGCATCTAGTTATAGTCTGATTATCATGGAAATGTTTTCAAAATTTGTTCATTATTTGCATTTCAACAAAAATTTAACTGTTTATAAGCTTATTCTATCACATTTTATAAATCATTTCGTGGGCAGTATTTAGATTTTCACAAGGAAAATTAGTAAATTATTATTTTTATGTTCTAATATGCAAAAGAAAATTATAAAATTATACAAATACTTTTGTGTCAGTTCTCATTAAATGTTATCTTAAATTTGACTTTCAGTCTGAAGACCTGATTGTGTGTCGGTTGATGGTCCCAAACTTTGCAAACCAGACTGCATATCTGTACAATGAAAGTGCCGTGTATGTGTGCTCCACAGGGACTGGAAAATTTTCTCTTCCCCAAGAGAAAATTATCTTTAATACACAAGGTATAGTAGCAGTTTTGGAAAGAATGATGAGCGAGCATGATCAGCATGTTCTCTTTCCATGGGTGTTGCTTCAAGCAGGCTGCCTCTCAGTGTTGCTGAGACATTTAATACCACACCTATAGCCCTAAAGGCACCATCCTCCTGAAAAATCAAAAGGGCAGTAGAATTCTTGTTATATTTATGGGCCAAAAAATACTAACATATGTCCTAAGAGATGAGGCCAAGAATGAAAGAACTGACACTAAGAGAAGTAATTGCTTATTCTTGCTTTGTTAGAATGACTTAGTCTGGGTTTGACTTGTCCAGACCCTTGGGTAAGAAGAGTTTTGGGTTCTGGGTGGCGGGGCTTGTAAGGACAGAAAAGAAGCCAAGCAGAGACTTGTCCTGCAAGGGTGGAGGGGAAGGTTGAGGTGAGGCCATGGGTGGAACCCAGGCTTTCTAGTCCATCACAGGAACCTTGGTGGTGGGTAGAATGTCATTAAGGCACTGAGCAAGTGTAGTTTTTTTGCCTCATTGACTGACCTGATAAGTGAAGACAGAATTGGGCAAAGGGACTCCATAGCATTGAGAAAGCGCTTACTCTGAGTGGCTCAGAATGAATAATTTTCTTTTTGGCTTGTTAGACACGAGGCTCTTATAATGCTAGTTTTTATTATCCTTAAAGCTGACAGACACAGAACTTCCTTCCTGACATTTGATACTGGGATTAAAAAGCTGAGTGTGAAGTAGGAATAGTGTAAAGGGGAAAAAACTAATGTTCTCCATATACATATGACAGGATGATTTTCTGCTTAGGGATTTTAGAAGACTTTCTTTTTATTACGATTATTTGACTATTTTTCTTTTTTTTTAGGAGATAGTATTTTAGGTGCTGGTTCCTGTGGTGGTGTTCCAATTGTTTTTTCTAGAAACAGTGGACTTGTGTCTATTACTTCTAGAGAAAATGCGTCTATATTAGCAGAAGACCTGGAAGATTCCTTGGCATCTTCAATTGCTGGACCAAACAATGAGGTGATGTGGTTTTATATGATTTGTAAATTTTCAAATTTATCAGACTATTTCACACAGGTTTTTTTTAAAAAGTCAGACGGGGTTTTTTGTTGTAATTTTTTTTTTTTATTTTACTTTTAATTTCAGCTGCCTTTCAACTCTTCTTAGTTTGGAGGGGTTTTTTGTTTTGTTTTGTTTTGTTTTTTGTCCTTTCTTCCTTTAGTGATTCTCTTGCTGGTTGCCTCCTAAGTAGCTGGGATTACAGGCACCTGCCACAATGCCTGGCGGTCTTCTTTCCTGGTAGTAGAGACGGGATCTTTTACTCTGGCTCACTCAGGCTTATGTTGGTCTCAGACTCTGTGAGCACAGGAAATCCACCCGCCTCGGCCTCCCACAGCGCTGGGACTACAGGCGTGAGCCATCATGCCTGGCCTGTTGTAATTTTTTGAGACAAGAGTGTCACTTTGTTGCCCTCAGGAGAGGGCTGTGGTGTCACAGCTCACAGCAACCTCAAACTCTTGGGCTCAAGTGACTCTTGCCTCAGCCTCCCAAGTAGCTGAGACTACAGGTGCCTGCCACAACACCCGGCTATTTTTAGAGACGAGATCTCTCTCTTGCTCAGGCTGGTCTTGAACCCATGAGCTCAGGCAATCCACCTTCCTTGGCCTCCCAAAGTGGTAGGATTACAGGTCTGAGCCACTGCGCCTGGCCCTAAAAAGTCAGTTTTAAAAAACATGATGAAGTTCTTTTATCTTCCTTATCTTGTTTGTCCTCTTTCCCAGAAGCAGCTATATTTAAACCTTTTAGCTATTTTTTCTATTGTTTTCCTCCATATTACTAACTAATGTTCATATCTTGCTGCTTCCTGATTAATCAATTTTAGGCATCATTGATTTGGAGTTAACTTATACTTTTTCCTCTGCCTTTGTCATTCCAATATGAATTTTTTTCATTATAATTACAGTGTACTGTTTACAGTTTCCTGACCCAAATAATATATTGCTTATATTTCCTTTATTATACAATTTTTTTCTGACTCTTGGAGCATGTAATGACCTTATTTTATTTGTGTGTACTTTCCTTTAATGTCTGACTTAAGCTTCTCATACCCTCTAGAAATTCTAAAAAATTCCTCCTAGTATAGTTTTACCTGTAGTCAAATGTTCAGGCCTGTTCCATCTGCATTGCTGCCATCCGCGCTCCTCATCCCCACTGTCCTCACGTCCTCCTCAGGACCCAGCCCTGCGGCATACACAGAGCTGCCTCACGCTCTCTGCTCAGCCGTCTGCTGCTCCTCCCCTGTTTCTTCCTCCTGTGTCATAGTTAGAATCACAGGTATTTCTCTGGAGCTCTTTTTTCCGTTTCTTCATGTTATTCTGGGGCTGAGAGGAATACTGGTATAAAACCCATCAGTTTTTTTTCGTTTTGAAATCTGGACTACCTCACTCATAAGTTTTTTTTTTTTGAGACAGAGTCTCAAGCTGTCACCTTGGGTAGAGTGCTGTGGTGTCATAGCTCACAGCAACATCCACCTCTTGGGCTTAAGTGATCCAAGTTCCTCCCTGAGGAGCTGGGACTACAGGAGCCCTTCACAACACTCGGCTATAGTGTAGAGATGGGGTCTCAGTCTTGCTCAGGCTGGTCTCGAACTCTGAACTCAAGTGATCCCCACCACCTCAGCCTCCTAGAATGCTAGGATTAAAAGTGTGAAACACCTCATTCAGCCTCACCCATAAGATTTTTATCATTCTTTTATAGGGGACTAATACTTTTTGGAGTAATTCCTTTTGAATAACGTATGAAATGCATAGACTATTGTAACTCGAAATTAAAGTAATTTGGTACAGTTTCAGCAGGAAGTAACCTTTTTTTGCTTTGAGTCTTTTGTAACCCTGTGGTTATTATAGTAGTTTTATAGTAGTTCTGTGTAACCCTGTGGTTATTATAGTAGTTTTATGTTACAGTTATTTTACAGGGTTCCATTTCTTTGAAATTTTTCTATATCTTAGTAGTATACATTGTGATGAGTTGTGTAAGAGCAAACCTATAAAATGTTTCTGTTGGCTATGAGGAAATCCCCAAATAATTTTAATCACAGCATAATCTCCGAATTATCTATACCATTTTTATAGGACTTTGATTATTTGCTGGTGTTCGTAGTGTTTCAGTAAGCGTATAATTGAATAGACAGTATGGTAAACTGCTTTTCTGTGTGTCTTTCTGCTGTCATGGAGAGGTCCAGTTTGTAGTCCAATACTTAAGAATTTCAAATATCTTTATCTAAACTGTGGTGTGTTATTTTACAGAGTATGGTTTTTGAGACCTCTACAAAGAATGAAACTATAGCACAGGAAGATAAAACCAAGTTGCTAAAAGCTGCTTTTCTACAATACTGCAGGTATAATGAGTTTTTAAAATTGTGGCTTATTTTTTGTCTAACAGTATGTTTTACTGATGTACATTACTTATTTTTTGATTGGTGGGAGCATGTTGGAGAAATGATGTCATCAAGAGGAGACCGTGTTTCTTAGCTTTAGCAGTTTAGCAGGCTCTTCCTCTGAGCTTGGTAGCCATGGGAGGTTACCAGGTACCTGGGCTAGGAAAAAAATATAGGATGTAATGTACCTTCTCCACTTTATGAAAAACAGTGCACATTAAAAATAGTGTTCATGGAGACATATTCCAAGGGTCTTCTGGTATAATGTTAGGGTGCAGTAAGTTGCATACAAAGTTTTACTAGTAGTACAGAAGAATTAGACTTGGCTCATTAGCTGGGTTTTGCTGCTTAAAAAGTGACCACAAAGCTTAGTGTCTTATAGCTCACGATGCTGCAGTTTGGCTATTTGGGGTTAGGTTCAGGTGGCAATTTTACTGATCACAGCTGGGCTTACTTGCTGGTCACCTGTAGGCTGGCCACTGCAGCATGGACCCACTCACATTCCTTGCCAGGTTCTCCGCATGTGGCGCCTCATCATCTGGCAGGTTGCCCTGGGGTTGGTTACATACTGGAGGGTCCTAGAATGGCATGAGAGCATGTGTTGGTGCACAAGTACCCTTTAGTCTCTGCTCGGGTGATGTTTGCTAGGGTCCTGTTGGCCACAGCAAGTCAAGGGGGCCAGCTTTAGTGGGACAGTGTTCAGGCAGGTGTGCCTGTGAGGCTGGGAGTAATTGCATGCTGTCATGTTTGCCAGTCTTAACACTCTTCCGTGTTTCGGATGAATGCAGTTTATCCTAGACATGTATTCTACACCCAATGTATCTAGTCCTTTCCTTTTTTTTTTTTTTGTTTGAGAAAAGTCTCACCATGATACTAAGTAGAGTGCTGCAGAGTCACAGCTCACAGCAACTTCAAACTCTTGGGCTTAAATGATTCTCTTGCCTCAGCCTCCCAAGTAGCTGGGACTACAGGCACCCGCCACAATGCCTGGCTATTTTTTCGTTGTTGTTGCTGTAGTTGTAATTGTTGTTTAACAGGCCTGGGCCGGGTTCGAACCCTCCAGCCCTGGTGTATGTGGCTGGAGTCCTAACCACTAAGCACAGGTGCCAAGGCTGTAGCCCTTTCCTAAAGGTGTAGTAAAGTCACACATAAGTAAACACTCAGGACAGTTGTGTCCTTGTGCTTTCCCTGGTTGGCTTTGGGAAGGTTTAGGGGCAAATTGTTTCACATTTCTGATGTTGCTTCCTTTCTGAAGTGCTGAGTGGGGTGAAAGTTGGGAATGGGTTAGGGATTGTTAGTTTATCTGTCAAGTCTTTGACAGACATTTAAAGAAATATGGTGAGTTTACTGCTTCCATTTCTCCCAGTCCTCAGCACATGATTCTGTAATTCACTGTTAGGGGCATCCAATGCATAGAGGCTTGCTAACACGAAGATAACAGTTAGATCCTAATGTGTTTTTTTAGTTTTAAAATTATTTGCCACCTGGTATTCTGCTCAGCTTACTTTATGAGGATGGGGCACCATTAGGCAAGTTTTTGTTTTAAATCTTACTTTACATGGTTCATTCTTACTAGAAAAATTTGGATTAAAAAGACTGTGATTTTATCTTGCATAAGGTTATACTATTATAATTCTGTCAGATTTGTGTCATCTTAAAATGTAAATGGTAATGCAATAAGTCACCACATTCATTGTATTCATTTCCTATGCCTCCTGTAACAAATTGCCACAAACTAGGTAATTTGTCTTAAATTGTCCAGCTTAATCTAGATTAATTAAAAGTAATCTCACTTAAAACAACAGATGTTTATTCTCTCACAGTTCTGGAGGCGAGAAGTCTGAATTGAGGTGTCCACAGGGCCATGCTCCCACTGTAGGCTGAGAAAAGCCCTCCTGGTCTCTGTGGTGGCCTTCAGTCCTCAGCTTGCAGATCTGTCCATCCAGTTTCTCTTCCGTTGTCATGAGGCGAGGCCTTGACTCTGTGTAGCTGCCTTGACTTGGCTTTTTAAAGACAACCGTCCTTGGATTTAGGGTCTGCTCTAATCCTTACCTTAAAAAAATCTCATTTCCAAATAAGGTTACGTTCTGAGGCAGTGGATGGACACGGATTTGTGGGGGGCACTAGTCAATCCAGTCATTTAAAAATGTTTTCTGTGGGAAGATCATTAGGAACAAGAAGGGACTCCTGTCCCCTGACCTAAGTCCCAAGTGAGTGGTAACCACTGGAACAGTGTCCCTAGGCCTCGAGCACAGTGGACTAGATTCCTCCTGCCCAGCATGGGCGAGGCTCTGTGGGTTTCACAAGAGATCACTTACCCAGGGATCGTTACAAGCAGGATTGTGGTACCTTTAAAGTGGGATTTGTCAACCCTGTCAATACTAACATTTGTGGCTGGATAATATTTTGTTGTGGCGGCTATCCTGTTAGTTGTGGGCTGTGTGGGAGCATTGCTGACCCCCAGGACACCTGTAGTGCCCTTTCCCCCACCTTGTGACAACCAGAGTTATCTGCAGACATTACCAAATTGCCCCCTCAGGTGAAGTTTGGTAGGTAACACCAAGTGGTGTCTGTTTAGTTTTTTGCTAGGGTAATATTACTGTTTTCATGGCATGCTTTCTTTGAAATTAATTTAAAAATTTTTTTGGTTTCCATTTTACTTAACAAAAAATATAAATATAAAAACTTGTATTCTTGAGAGTTTTAGGTAATTTATTCTGCAGTTACTGATTAAATCTTGCCATTGTCACTTTGTATTGCCATAGCGTGTTTGCCAGCTTGGCCTCTGGCCTTTTATACTTTCAGGCGGTTTTTCTGCATTTCTCTACTCAGCTCTGTCACGGACTCTACCCACAGACAATTTCAGCCCTTTCTGTTCCCTTCTCAGTTCTCTTCTTCCTCCTTCACACTTAGTGATAACTTACCTCTAACTCCACAGAGATCAGAGAAGCCATTTGATAAGAACTTTCTGCATTTATTACCTACAAATTTATCCACATTCCTACTTTTCATCCTTTTTCCCCCGATAAAGTAGGAGGGTAAGTTCTTCCTATGCCTGACTGATCTCTTTGACTTTTGGGTTTTTGTTTTGTTTTGTTTGGAGATGGAGTGTCACTCTGTCACTCAGGCTAGAGTGCCTGGCATCAGTCTGGCTAACATCAACCTCACATTCTTCGGCTCAAGTGATCCTCCTGGCTCAGCCTCCCAAGTGGCTGGGACTACAGACGCCCACCAAAAAGCCCAGCTAAGTTTTTATTTTTAGTAGGGATGGAGTCTCATTCTTGCTTCGGCTGGTCTTGAACTTCTGAGCTCCTCGACCTCTGCCTCCAGAGTGCTAGGATTCTGGTGAGTTTTGAAAATGTTTTGCCTTCCTTACTACTTGTGTTTTCTGATTTTATTTCAGAAAAGATTTAGGTCATGCTCAGATGATGGTTGATGAACTGTTTTCCTCTCACTCTGATCTGGATTCTGATTCTGAACTGGACAGAGCTGTTACCCAGATCAGTGTAGACTTGGTGGACGACTATCCAGCTTCTGATCCACGGTGGGCTGAATCTGTCCCTGAGGGTAAAAATGCTTTGATTTTAATATTATGGAATGATCGGTTTTGAGAAGAATATTCTGGTTCTTTATTTAACACATTTCTCAAGGCAATTTTTTTGTTTATTTCTCAATTTAGTATTAATTCAATATTTTTTAAAACAACTGTAACCTTATAGTAGATTTTGGAGGGGTTCAGAAGAGATTTAGATAACAGAATAAGAACTTGGAGCAAATCCTAATTATTGTGTCTATGGGAGATTAGTTAACCCTGATTAGATTTCTCTGCTTTTTTTTTTTTTTTTTCCTAAACAGAAACTAGTGGATTCTGGCACTTGCTTCCAAATTAAATGTTAACTTTGGCATGAGCAGTGTATTTAGCTAATAGAAATTATCCATTTCTCTAAAAGCAGCAGCGGACATGTCATGTTCTACCTGCCCCAGGTCATGGTACCTCTCACACTTGCTTCTACTTCAGTGTCGAGGGCACCATTGGGGTTCCCAAGTGCCAAGGAACTGTCTGAAGGGCATTTGTTTCCTTAACTGCCCTACTTTTTAACAAGTCTGCTAAGCTGCATTAGAGATTTAGGAAGAAGACATCAGTGCTCACCTCCTTTCTTTTGACTGTTCACTGTCAAGCTTAAAATGATACAGATGACTGAACTAATAGTACATATTTTGAATAAATATAATGTGGATTGTATCAAACTCCCCAAATTTTCTTTTAAATATTTTAAACTCCTGGGTGATGGTATAAATAATTTTATTGAAAGGTCAGCACTTTCCCTTTTATATGGATTTTTTTTCCTTTAAATATTTCCTTTAAACATGTTGTAGAACTAACATGTTACATGTTTAAATGTTGTTACCGTGTTTTAACAGAAGCACCTGGGTTCAGCAATTCATCACTGATTATCCTTCACCAGCTAGAAGATAAGATGAAAGCCCATTCTTTCCTTATGGATTTTATTCACCAAGTAAGAGTCCAGGTTGCTGGGCGTGTCTAGGACATGTCTGTTCTGAGCTGTTTTGTTGGTTGGGTGGACCATTACTATTGTTTTCTATTTTCTGTGCTGATTTAAAAGTAGATAGTTTAAAGGCTGTGTGAAGGCTTATTATTCCAAGTATAAAAACAGGATATTATTCAGATTTCCTGCATGTACTTATGTGAAAACTTAGATTTTCATGAGCTGATTTTGTATTATTCCAAAGACAGTGAGTAATATTAAGATGATGGCAGATTTTTAAATTTTTTTTTTTGTACGGTTTTTGGCCGGGGCTGGGTTTGAACACGCTACCTCTGGCATACTCCTTTGAGCCATAGGCACTACCAGATTTTTAATTTTGAAATACCATTAGAATCAAATCCTCATTTAAAGTATTCTTTTCCTTTTTTGTAAGCAGCTATCCTTATATACATTGAACCTAAATTGTAAAAGTGTTTTTGCTGCTGGACAGAATAGTTACATTAATTCACCCATTTTTGTCTTGCCAGTAAGTGGTAGCTGCCGGGCATATTACATCTCTAAAGGAATGAATTTTGTCCTGGTTTTGATTGTTTTTAAACTCAGTAATGCCTCCATGCTGTGTTTTTTTTTTTTTTTTTTTTCAGTTTTTGGCCAGGCCTGGGTTTGAACCTGCCACCTCTGGTGTATGGGGCCGGTGCCCTACTCCTTTGAGCCACAGGCGCTGCCCAGTCTTGCCTCCATGTTAAGGAGACTCTAGTCAGTGCTGCCCAATAGAACTTTCTCGAATGGTGTGAGTGTTCCCTATGCTGTCCATAGGACTGCCACTAGCCACATGTAGCCACTGAACAGCTGAAATGTGACTAGTGCAACCAAAGAGTGAAAGTGTTGTAAAATTTAATTGTAATTAACAAATTTAAATAATCACTGTGGATAGAGGCCATCTTACTGGACAGTGTAGCTCTAGATGATTCCATAAGTGACTTGATTGGTCCTAATCCCACATTCTGCTTCAATTTTAATACATGTTTTGGCTGCTGCTTTCACTTCTATTATTATCTTGGCAAGAATACTTCATTGAGTCTTTTTTTTTAGTGTTTTAAGTGAGCTATAGATTGGTAGGAGAAAAGCACAGCATTTCTTCCTGATTTAATTTTTTAATTAGCCAAGTATATCAGTTAACTATTACATTGCAAACCAGCCCAAAATGTGGTGGCTTAAAATAGTTCTGTGGGTTAGCCAGGCAGTGCTTTGGCGGATTTCTTTCTCCTAGGACCGCTCCTTGCCCTGCATCTGAGGTGTGCTGAGCTGGAAGTTCCACAAGCGTCAGCCAGCTCCCCTTCCTGGCAGTTGGTGCTAACTGTCAGGGATGGGGAAGGAGGGAACACATGGGTGTTGTCCTCCTATGGGCTATGCTGGCTTCTTGTGGTCTCAGGGCAGCATTCCCAGGGGATAAATGTAGACGCTGTAGTCTTCTTAAGGGTTCGGCTTAGATGTCAAGTAATGTTACTTACACTAAAGTGACCTTGGTTAAAGCAAGTCACAAGGCAGCCTGGATGAAAGGGATTGAAGGAAAGAGTGACAAAGTCACTCATGTTGTAAAAGGCTACATGCCCTGGGCGGGGAGGACCTGGTGGCCCCTCTGCCACACTGAATGCACACTGATCTGTCAGAGGCCAGCGGAGAACATGAGCATTGTGGCCTCTTGTGACTCCAGAGACCTTCACAAGGTCTCACAGCTACTGGTAGCAGTGTCCATTGCAAGGCAGTGTCTAGCTCTGAAAATCCCATTCTGGGTATGCCTTTTATCTTTCCATTATAATATTTGGAGCTTATTTTATTAATCAGGAAGAATTTATGTTAATCATTGGGAAAAATGTATAACTAGATACTTTGTCTAAGGAAGTATTTCTGAATATACTTTGCTTCTGCTTAAGCCTAACTTGGGATCAGGAAGGCTGTATCCTCATTTTGAAGGGAAGGGAAGTAGCATGAGCATCTCAGAGGACCTCTGCCTCAGTTTTCTGGTGTTGAGGGAAGCCTGTGCCTCACGTTGCATGAGGGAACTGTAGCAGAGGGTTAATTCAGTCATCTTCCTTGTGTGACCAGAGTGATTTTAATCTAGAACTATTGCCTCACCATCAGTGCTGCAAGACCAAAGTAGTATAAAGCAAGCAGTTGAGATGATCTTGCATAAAAACTATACTTAAATTATTTTTTGAGGGAATGAGCAAGTAGATTCAAATCAAGGAAGACTGTGTATCTCTTATCTTTAAATAGCCGTGTGAACCGGTTGACTAAATTGAGATACTAATTAAGATACTTTGGTGAAGTATTCCACACTCATTAAATATAATGACTGTATAAATGTGTAATAAAAAAGATTCTACAAAATAAAACAAGGTACAGAACAGTATATGTAGTATGACTCCTTTGTAGTTAAAAAAAAAGACGTCACCTAGCTTGTAAATGCCATAAAAGCATAAGCATAGAAAATGAATGAGGTAAAAATTAAATCACTTATTAATGAATTATGCTTAAAAATGAGAACAAGTTTTCATTGGGTATGTTTGTCTTTTGGCTGCTTTCTAGTTCCGGATCTTGTAAGATTGTTTCAAATGAGAACTCTTAGAAAAACTCCTAGAACTACATACATAACACCCCAGAAATGGGTGTTAAGCAAATCTGAAGTAGATGCAAAAGTTAGACTCCTCCACTCTCCCTACAGCTTTCGGGTTCTGGAAATCAGTCTTTGAAGATGAAGGCTGCTTAGTTTTTCGTTCCCATAGGGCTGAGTTTTAGGGGAGTTAATTGAGAGATAGAAAAGGGAAGTATGAGCAGTTGATAACTTGAAACAATAGTTTGGAAAACATGATAGGTAGAGACAACAGAGTGGACAGAAGCTCTGCAGTGACCTTGATCTTAGGAACATCTGCGCTTTCTTACAGGCCTGAGCTGAAATACGTTGTGTGTTAGAAACAGCCAAAATGAGAGGCAGCTGGAGGCACTTCTGGGAGAGCTAGGGCCAGTGGCTGTGCTCACCTTGCTTCTGGTGGAAATAGGATGGTGGGATTTTGCATGTTGCCGTAACCATAAATGTTTTCTAAGAAATGTGTTTGCCTTTTTGCAAGGTTGGCTTATTTGAACGTTTGGGCACTTTTCCAGTCAGAGGAATGCCAATGGCAACCCGGCTGTTGCTCTGTGAGCACGCTGAAAAGTTGTCAGCCGCCATTGTTCTCAAAAACCACCACTGCCGGCTTCCTGACCTTGTGAACACTGCAATATTGTTTGCCTTGAACAAAAGGGAGTGTGACATCCCCTCCAACTTGACTCCTGCAGATGTCTTTTTCAGAGAGGTGAGATGAGTTCCCTTTCACGTGGCTTTGTAGACCTGTGCTATTTACTCATTTACCGATCACAACTTAAGCAGGGAAGACAGTGAGATCTTGTTGTAGTTTTAAACTGGACTCTTATTTTGTGGATAAAGAATCCCTCAGAAGGGCTTATTTATTGCTTATCTTGTAAGTAGAGCTTGCAAAGTTGACTAAAAGTGCTTCCTGTTTCCTGCATGTGCTGGATGTTTTCCTTTGTCTTTGCCACTAGGAGGCTGCCTCCCTCAGCATGCTCTCTGCCTCTGGCTTGCTCTCAGGTTTGACACATGAGGCACGCTGGAAGGTCATTGTTGGAATAGTTACCACCCAGCTTCCCTCCTTGCACATCAGAAATCCCAGCTCGTATCTGTCTGCTCTCTGTGTTTCCAAGAACTTGCCCTCCCCATACTTCCTCTGGTCTGCAGTTGGTAATGGCTCCATGTGGCGAACCATCCCTTCTTGGAGCTTTTAATCTTGCAAATAGTCCCTTCCCTGAACTCTGCTCAGCTTCCTCCTTGGATCCTGCTGATAAACCTCCTTTTTCAAATGATATGTATTTTCAGAGAAGAAAAGTCTACTATAAACTTCAAAGGGAGAAAAGGCTACGATGTTGGCCAGCCAGTGGCAGCCAGGCATCAAAGTAACAGGAACACAGTTCTGTATGGCCTGGTGAGGCACCAGGGCAGACTCCCTTTAAGATGTGACTCAGGCCAGTTGTCTTAACTGAGACAGTAGATCCTGGCTGTGGGTTCACTTTTTATCTCATGATTTTGGGCATGTATCTAAAGTTGGTAGTCCTTACATAAGACAGTCTCTTCTCCATGGCATTGTCTGATTTTAGAAACAATGCCAGGTTTGTGGAATTTGTTTTATGTTTGAGGAACTCCTAATTCTATTTGGGGCATTAAATTTCCCTTCCTTCTGTAGCCTAGGTGCCTCTGGCATCTAACACACTATGCCAGTAGTCTGTTTTTTCTTAAGGTTTAATGTACTATAACCTAAGTTCAGGTTTTCTATTGATTCCATAGATGTATTTAGTTTGAATTCCTTTTTTTTTTTTTTGGTTACACATTTGGGTTAGTTCCTAGGGAACATAAAGTTCTTTACATTAGTTTTATTTTTAATCTAAGAACTGTGCTAGAAATCTGAATGGAAGCAAGAAAAACATATCACCTCAAGTTTCATGACCTATCAAACCAATTGTTATAATAAAGACCTTCTTGGTCTTTATCCATACATTATTTTACATGATAAAGCAGAGTTTTAAAAAATTGCTAATGATGGATTACTTGAAATAACTGAGTGGTGAGCCTGGTCCTTTTCCTGTGATTGGATCAAAAGGCAAAACATACTTGTTGGTTTAGTGTATGTACACTTGCCAGTTACCTGAGTGAGATGGAAAGTTCTGGAAATTATCCTATATTATGTATTATGTACGTAGTACAGGAATAATACTTCAGGAATATGATACAGCAAAATAAAAATTTGAGTGGCTTTTCAAAAGTGTGTTCTGTATGAAAAATGTTAATGCTTAGAACTGTTCACGTCACCATTTATCTATTTCTCATGGTGTTTACTGGTCTTCACCTTCCTTTGGGAGTAATTCTAAAGCTCCTCCCACTGGGATAACTATAATGAAGAGAGAGAGCTAGAAAGAGGGAATATATGAATACAGTGAACATACTCATCATTTTTCTTTTTCTTTACCTGTCTTTTTACTTGCGGGTGGCAAATTACATTCCTAAAGTGTGTTAGCATTTGAAGAGAGCTGGTTAATATCTCCATAGGGAGATATTTTTGATTTGGCAGCCCTGATTTAAAGTAAAATAATGCAGAGTGTGCTTGTGGGTGCACTCTAGACTGAGTACTTCCCAGGGCTCTGGAAAAGCAGAGCTAACTGCTTATGAAACAATTGTTGGCGTAGCATATGAGCTGTATTTGAAACCACTGAATAAATACACAGAAGAGTATTTACCAAGCCTTTTGGCATTTTAATTGCTTTTATATCATTTTCTGCCTTTTATATCATGTATGCTTTCATTGTGTTTTTCGTATTAGCAGAATTTTACACTTAATCTTACAAATTAAATATGCTGAAAGGTTTCTTGCTTGGGCAGTTAGGATTTCTTTGGCTAACATCAGAAATACAAATAAGGTTTGCAAGAGACTGATTTTGTTTGGGCCATGTTTCTCAGGCCTCTGTGTCTTACTGCTTTTGCTAGTTTGTGAGCTCCTTACAGGCAGCAAATCTGATTTTTCTTTCTTCTTATCACTAAGTGTCCAGTACTATGCAAATTCTAATAAAGGGGGAAAGCTTAACTACAGACTGAAAATGGAAATAGGAATTTCAGTGCCTAAGAATGTTGTTGTACTGTTATCTCTGTGTGTTAATTAATAACCAAAAAATAGAAGAGTTACAAGTTATGTTTTTACTGGTAGTTCATTATTTTCTTACATTGCTTAGTGATATTCTATAAACATTTATGTCTAAGGAAGAGGAATTGCTCGTAATAGAAATTATCAAGTTCATTTGATTGGGTTATTTTAATCCATTAGTTTGTTACTTAGGGTCTTTCATTGTAAAGTGACGTTCTAGTTAAAGGTCACACTGAGCACTGATAGCTATAAACCCTGCAGTTGCTTGTTTAAATAAAAAAATCTACTTGGTAACAATCCAGAACTTTCCTATTTATAAGACTTAGTTATTTAGGCATTCTAACCTTTAAAGGTTAAGAGATTCTAACTCTAACTTTTCCTGGATTTAAATTTATTTTTATCAATTATCAATAAAATTTATCCTAATTATCTGAGAACATGACTAATGAGTAAGACCCATTCAGTGGTTGTAGTTGTTACCTCCCTTCATGATTCTTGCTGTAAGGAGTTGTCTTCTGTGTGCCCTCTCAGGTGTCACAAGTGGACACAATCTGTGAGTGTTTACTGGAGCACGAGGAGCAGGTCTTGAAGGACACGTCACTGGATTCCGTTGAGTGGGCTGAAGTGGTGATCAGTGTGAACAATATTCTTAAGGTACAGAAACATGGTGATGGTTTAGGCATACCAGGCCCAGAGCATGCATGTTTAAGAAAATGGTTTTCGTATTACTACTCTGTATTGCCAGTAATTTATCAGGCTGTTAGGTAGAATAAACTTTGAGGGGGATGTTTATGTCCTTGCAAATGTATTAATGTTAACGTAACTAAATAGTTTTTTCTTTTTTTAATTACTAAAAACCATGCAACTTGTAGTACTGACTTAAATATTCACTTGACTTTCACTAATGGACTTTACAGTAATGGTTTTCTCCTTTGAAGGTTTCTTCATGGTTACTATGGTTTTCCAAAATTAAAGTTAAGTTGTAGAGTAAAATAAATTTCAAAGCACAAAGAACCAAAATGTAATCCTACAGATCTGTGCTGGATATTTTTTACTATTAATAGACGTTGATATTTCAACTTATCTTCGGAAATACTGCAATCCCTCACATTTCATATTTTCCAGGATATGCTGCAGGCTGCTAATCATTATCGCCAGGATAGAAACTCCTTGTATAAAAGAGAAGAGCTACTAGAAAAAGAACCTGAGTATGTTCCGTGGACAGGTAATGTACTAATTTGTTAACGGTCATTTAAAATGTATTTCAACTAACCCATCAGTTTTGGAAACAGTGTTATTCTTTCAGTGTAGGCATGTATGTAAAAGAAAAGAATAACTTATGTGTCATCTCTAAAATGAACAATTCTTATCACAGTCACTTTATTCCTTTGGACTTACTTATGGAACTCCTTATAATTTATTTGTTTAACTGGCACTTACTATGCATTTACTAGGTTTTAGTACAAATAGTTAAGCACAGAAGCAGGTCCTGGCCCTAGAGGTATGTACTATATTTTATGTTGACTGAATACAAAACAGTGAATAGAGTAGCATCAAAGGAAGAAGAATCATGTTTACATGGCTTTGCTGAGGAAACCTTCTTAGATAAGATGGGTTTGAGCAGAGTATAGTGTATTATCTGAACCTGTTTGATTTATTTTCCCAGCAGCGGTGAAATGACATAATTTTTAGGCAGTTTTTTTTCCCTTACCCATTATAGAGCCCTGACTCAACCATGTTATTTTGTTTTGAATTTCACAGCAACAAGTGGTGCCGCTGGCATCCGAACAGTAATAATACGCCAGCATGAGGTTGTCCTGAAGGTAGTTTACCCACAGGCAGACAGCAGCCTCCGAAACATGGTGACAGAACAGCTGGTAGCACTGATCGATTGCTTCCTGGATGGTTATGTTTCTCAGCTCAAATCTCTGGACAGATCCATTGATCGAGAAAGATACAGGAGTCTGGAGGAGGAATATCTGCAGAAAAGAACAGATCTCTTATCTCCTCTTCGTAAGTGCGTGATATTTGGTCAAGTCTGTGGGTCTTTTTTTTTTTTGAGGCAGAGCCTCAAGCTGCCACCCTGGATAGAGTGCTGTGGCATCACAGCTCACAGCAACCTCCAATTCCTGGCTCAGGTGAGTCTCTTGCCTCCACCTCCCAAATAGCTGGACTACAGGGGCCCGCCACAATGCCCAGTTGCATTTTTTGGTTGCAGCCGTCATTGTTGTTTGGTGGGCCCGGGCTGGATTCGAACCAGTCAGTTCAGGTGTACGTGGCTGGCACCTTAGACCGTCGAGCCACAGGCGCCGAGCCAAGTCTGTGGGTCTTGAAATTTGCAGAACAGATGAAGGGGTCATATAGGTAATGCAGTATATATTTCAGTGTTGCAATGTTAATCCAGCTGTAACCAAGAGCTTAAAGCAAGTGCATAGTATGTATAGCTTTCTGTGTTCTTTTATTCAACTGTTTTTCAGTACTTACCAGGCACATGTACTGTAGACATTGCTGAAGATGATTAAAAAGTGACTAAATCAACAGCATGTGTATACTGCCCTCAAAGAGCTTAGTTAGCACCTCAGACCTCTACATGAGGACCTACCCTGCACAGTAGGGCCTGATGAGGGCTGGCCAAGGGGTACAGAGAAGATAGCATGATTCTTCAGCCATATATATTCCAGGTTGGGTTTAAGGGTGCTTATTTTGCTAGTAGAGGAAGGAAAGAAAGAAATAGTTTTGGGGGAGACAGTTATGATAAAAAGGACTGACTGTACATCTTTAATGAGTTGATGTAAATATTGAAAGTAAATGCCAGTAACCAGGAAGGTTTCCTTTTCTTAATAATTCTTAGTAGGAATAAAGGTAAAATTTCAAATAATATTTTTATTACATATTTTAAGTTTTGCTAACAGAATTTTTTCCTTGTTTTCATTTCCACAGTCACCCTAGGCCAGTATTCATTGGCTGCTTCTCTAGCGGAGAAATACTGTGACTTTGATGTCTTGGTACAAATGTGTGAGCAGACTGACAACCAGAACAGACTCCAACGCTACATGACCCAATTTGCTGATCAGGTGATGGGTGTTGTGTGTGTGGCCAGTGGGCCCGGTAGTATGGCTTTGGTGTTTCAAATCTGTACTTTTGGAATATGATAATGACATGATCTGTTTATAGTTAACTTTGGTATCTTTCTTTGTGAATTTTGACAGATAATTCTTTAAGTACTACTAAAAGATTCTTTGACCTTTAGAAATGTTAAAACTTTCTGTTCTTGGCAGTACCTGTCGCTCAAGGAGTAGGGCTCCAGCCCCATATGCCGAAGGTGGTGGGTTTGAGCCCAGCCCCAGCCAAAAAAACTGCAACCCCCCCCCCAAAAAAAAAGAAAGAAAGAAAGTTATCAGAGAGAGAAAGAATGAGGGAAGGGTGGGGAAAGGAACAGCAGAGAGAGGGAAGGAGCGAGGGGGGTGGGGTCTTGGTGTGTCCCACACCTTTTAGGGGCAAAACACGATTGTAAGAGGGACTTTACCTAACAAATGCAACCAGTGTAACCTGGTTTCTTTTACCCTCAATTAATCCCCAAAAATAAAAAAAAAAACTTTCTGTTCTTTTATTTTTAGTTCTATTAAAAGTACTTAAGTAGATGAATGTTGGTACAATTTTTAAAAATTTAAAGTTAATTAAAGTACTTATGTAGATGAATATTGGTAAAGTTTGTTAAAAGTACTGGCAAGTAGAGTATACTACTTTCAGAGAGCTCAGATTTATGTGCATCTAATATTTCTATTTTCTTTGGGTTTGACATCATGCTTCCTATTTAAAAAAAAAAGTTCCTGTTATAACACTATGTAGATGAATTTAAGTTGCTCCTTCAGGCCAGTATATTCAGTCAGTTGATTACTATGTAAAACCTTAATTTTTTCTTACTATAAAAATGATAGAAAATTCAGAAAACTCTTTTAAATAAAAAAGATAAAAATCACTCATAATTCTACCATTCAGAGAGCCCTTTTAAACATTTCATTTATATTCTACTCTTTCCATTTATATTAATATTATAAGTGAACATCGTCAATATTTTTAAATATTCTATAGCAGCATTTTTTTTTTTTTTTGAGACAGAGTCGCTCTGTGTAGAGTGTCATAGCATCATAGCTCACAGCAACCTCAAACTCCTGGGCTTAAGTGATTCTCTTGCCTCAGCTTCCCAAGTAACTGGGACTATAGGCACCTACCATAATGGGCAGCTATTTTTTTAGATGGGAGGTCTCACTCTTGCTTAGGCTGGTCGTGAACTCCTGAGCTCAAGCAGTCCATCTGCATCAGCCTCCCAGAGTGCTAGGATTACAGGAGCCATTGCGCCTGGCCTACAGCAGCATTTTTAGTGGTGTTACAGTATTTCAACGACTAGGTGTGACTTATTTTTTTGATCAGTGCCTTTTATAGGACATGCTTATCTAATATTTTACAGTAATGCTAAAGTATTGCAGCAGTATTGCACCAATTGTCATTTTTAAATTCTCTTTATGGATTCTAGTTCTCCATTGACATTTTTCATCCATTTTTGCTTTTTCTTTTCTTTAACATGTTTTTTTCCTGACCTGAACATATGGGTTTGTTTATTTATTTATTTAATTTCAGGTTGATGTGGGGGTACAAATAACCAGGTCAAAATATTTGAATTTGTTAGGTAGAGCCCCCTTGTGGTTATGTCCTACACACAAAAGTGTGCCAGGCACCCCCACCCCGTGCCCATTCAGTGAGAGCACCCCAACTCCCTCTCTCTCCCTCCTTCATTAGCCTCCCCTCTTCTTAACATGTTAAATAATTATTTTAAAGTCTGTTTGTGCTAAATCTGATCATGTTTAGGTCTGTTTCTGTTGGTTTGTGATGGTTGAGCCATATTTTTCTGCTGCTTATATCTGGTAATTTTATTATTATATTTTAGACATGAAAGATAATAATTGATATTATTTTTCCTCAGGTAGGGTTTTCCTCTCTTCTAAGCAGTTTAGGTGAGAGGGTAGGTGAGAGGTAGATCACTCAGTCCTTCAGGAATATAAGTGGGCAGGGGCTTGGTCTAAGCTTTTACTACATTTATTTTACTTCTGATTTCAAAAGTCTTTGGGGGAGACACTTATTTTCATAGCAGGATCTCTGCTTTAGTGGAAGAGCCTCTTAAACACTGAGACCATAGAACATTTTGGTCTTCCTAAAAACTGGCAGGGTGTTTGGGCCTTTCAGGATTCTGATGTATCATTGCAGCCCCTGTGGCCAGCTAACAACAGAATTCTACCCCTGAGCTTCTCTCTTTTTTTTTTTTTTTTGTAGAGACAGAGTGTCACTCTATCACACTCGGTAGAGTGCCGTGGCATCACATAGCTCACAGCAACCTCCAACTCGGCTTAGGCGACTCTCTTGCCTCCCGAGTGGCTGGGACCACAGGCGCCCGCCACAATGCTCGGCCATCCTTCGTTGCAGTTTGGCTGGGGCCGTGTTTGAATCCGCCACCCTTGGCATGTGGGACCGGTGCCCTACCCACCAAGCCACAGGCGCTGCCCAAGCCTCTCACTTTGAAATGTTACAGTCTTGGTGTTGTCCATTAGAACTGTCTATGATAATAGAGTTTTGTTTATATATGCTGTCCAAAATGGGTCCATGTGACTGGCCACATGTGGCTGTTGGTCACATGAAATGTGCTAGTGTACCTGAAGAACTGAATTTTTAATTTTAATTTAAGTTTTAAAATTTAAGTTTAAACAGCTACCTGTGGCTGATGAACATCTAGGTTCTGCTATGAACTGCATTGCAATCCCGAGCAAGATACACTTTCTGATTCTGAACTTGTCAAATTAGGTTATCCTACAACATATGAAATTACTATTTAAAACAAGATCTCTGTTTCATAGAAATTTATATTTGGAAGAAATTTGTATTATCAGAAATGTATTTTTTAAACTATATTATTAAATATTAATAGATTCTTGGCTCTATCACTTGTAGAATTTTTCAGAGTTTCTCTTCCGTTGGTATCTGGAGAAGGGAAAGCGAGGCAAGTTATTATCTCAGCCTATTTCTCAACATGGACAGTTGGCAAATTTTTTGCAAGCTCACGAACATCTCAGTTGGTTACATGAAATTAATAGCCAAGAGTTAGAAAAGGTAAGGATTCAATTATATGTAACAAATAAATGCATTTTATTTAGGTAGTTTTAGTTAGTATAATTTCTAATAATTAAAGTACTACTGATAACCATATACCTAATAAGGAGTTGCTATACAAAATATATAAGGAACTCAGCTCAATAGCAAGAACATAAATAACCTGATTAAAAACCGGGCAAAAGATCTGTAGTCAGACATACAAATGACTGACAGATATACGAACACAATGCCCAATATTGGGGAAATGAAAATTAAACCATATGCCTCTTAGAATGGCTGTTATCAGAAAGATAAATGTGGGAGAAGATATGGAGAAAAGGGAACCCTGGTATGTGGTCAATGGGACTGTAGAGTTAGTCTAACCATGTAGAACACTGTGTGGAGGTATCTTAAAAAATTAAAAATAGAATTACCATGTCATCCAGCAGTCTCACTTTCTGGGTATATATCCAAAGGACTTGCAATCAGTATGTCAAAGAGGTATCTTACCTCCATGTTCATTGCAGCACTACTCAAAATAAGCAAGTTGTGGCATCAACCTATGTGCCCATCATTGTGAATAAAATGTGGCATCTGTAATATACAGTGGAATAATCGTTTTTAAGAAGAAGGAAATTCTGTCATTTGTAATGATGTGGATAAAGTTGGAAGGTATTATGCTAAATGAAAATAAGAAAAGTGCGCAGAAAGGCAGATACCACATCTTCTCACATGTTGACTCTAAAGCATTTGAAATTATAGAAGCAGAGAATAGTGGTCATTGTTAGAGGATGGAAGGTGAGGGGAGAGAGGAGATGTTGCTCAAAGGGTACAAAGCTTCAGTGAGGAATTTTTTGAGATACATTGCACAACATGGTGAGTAATGTTAGTAGTGTATTATCTATTTTAGAGTAGCTAAGAGTAAATTTCAGATCTTTTCACTACAAAAAAAAGTATTGAGGTGATGGGTTTGTTAATTGGCTTGATCTAATTCTTGTACATTATATGCATATATTATAACATCACTTTGTACCCATAAATATATATAATTATAATTTGTCAATTTATAATAAAAAGCTTGAAATTTGAAAAAAATATGATTCATATTGGAATCATAGAATCAGGAATTTGTTTATTGATTTAAAATTTTTCTGGAAGCAGAGTCCCACTCTGTTGCCCAGGCTAGAGTGCCGTGGCATCGGCATAGGTTAGAGCAACTTCAAACTAAAGGGCGGAGGTGATCCTCCTGCCTTACCTAACTCTTGAGTAGCTGGGACTACAGGCACCCACCACACCTGGCTAATTTTTCTATTTTTAATAGAGCTGGAGTCACCCCCTTACTCAGGCTGATCTCAAACTCCTGAGTTAGAGATCCTCCCATCTTGGCCTTCTAGAGTGTTGCCCAGCCAAAAATTTGAAATTTTTTTAAAAGCACTAATAGATTTAAAATATATACCTCCCATTCACTCACATAACTTACATAAAGAATTCTTCTTGATTTATGGTGGTATTGCCATTACATCTAATATCAAAAAAAATGTAGTCCATTGTGATTTCAGTTTTATTTTTTTATTTTTTTTGGCAGGGGCTGGTTTTGAACCTGCCACCTCTGGCATATGGGGCCAGCGCCCTACTCCTTTGAGTCACAGGCGCTGCCCTTCAGTTTTATTATATTAAAATCACTTAAGTTTTGCTGACATGTACATAATGATCATTGACCTTTTTTAGTGATGTGTATGTTCTCCTAATACCAATATGAGTAAAAACAGCACACAAATTGATTTTAAAGTTTATTCTTGGTAGGATGTTCAAGTGAACATGTAATTGTGTTGGAGCAGATGTTATGTGTATGTGTCTCTTTTCCCAATAATTAGTGTGGGTAGTTGATTTTTTAATGTGTAATTACTTTCACTGTATGGCGGTGATTAGTTTTTAGGTTTGCAAATTATCCATTTGTCTTTCATTGGGTATAGCTTAGTGGGTGAAAAAACAAGTTTGAGACATACTTAACTTTTATTTCAACTTGAATTAATGCCCAGGATCTTATGGTTTTCATATTTTGTTATAGGCGCATGCAACACTTCTAGGTTTGGCAAACATGGAAACTCGTTACTTTGCAAAGAAAAAAACCCTTCTTGGCTTGAGTAAATTGGCTGCATTAGCGTCAGACTTTTCAGAGGATGTACTACAAGAAAAAATTGAAGGTAATAGAACAAATTTGATTAAGAAGATATACAAATTGGTCATGCTATCAATTAATTCTTATGGTGTGTTCTTGTCAGTTAATAGGATCTATTAGAAATAGTGTCTTTCTCTACTTTAACAGGACTGCTTTTATCAATGTTTCCTCAGTCTCAACAACTGAATAGACAAATGAATGTTTATTTATAGCTAATTATGAACTTGGTATTGGGGTGTTGTTTTTCCTTTTTTTTTTTTTTTTGAGACAGAGCCTCAAGCTGTCACCCTGGATAGAGTGCTGTGGCATCACAGCTCACAGCAACCTCCAAATCCTGGGCTCAAGCGAGTCTCCTGCCTCCGCCTCCCAAGTAGCTGGGACTACAGGCACCCACCA
>CAUYON010070199.1:0-10753 GCA_963573935.1 Arctocebus calabarensis | reverse complement strand
CATCACAGCTCACAGCAACCTCCAATTCCTGGGCTCAAGTGAGTCTCTTGCCTCTGCCTCCCAAGTAGCTGGGACTACAGGCGCCCGCCACAACGCCTGGCCATTTTTTGGTTGCAGCCGTCATTGTTGTTTGGCGGGCCCGGGCTGGATTTGAACCCGCCAGTTCAGGTGTACGTGGCTGGCGCCTTAGCCCGCTGAGGCACAGGCGCAGAGCCCATATTCAGAATTCTTTCTCTGACATTTCAACAATTTCCTGTAGGTTGGGATACATTGTTGAAAATCTATCATGATCCTTTTGAGGTGTCAAAACAGTTTGCTTTATCATGTTGCCAGAGTTCTTACTCTGTTTCTTTCTCATCTGAAATCTCTCCTCTCAGATCAAAATAGATGAGCTTTTAGTGCACTGTTGGCCTCTGTTGGGAACTCTCCTACTTAGTACAAAGTCACCAGCACCTAAGGCAGTGGTTCTCAACCTTCCTAATGCTGAGATCCTTTAATACAGTTCTTAATGTTGTGGTGATCCCCAACCATGAAATTATTTTCATTGCTACTTCATAACTATAATTTTGCTACTGTTATGGGTCATAACATAAATATCTGATAAGCAGGATGGTCTTAGGCGACCCTAGTGAAAGGGTTGTTTGACCCTCGAAAGGGTCGCGACCCACAGGTTGAGAACGGCTGGCCTAAGGGCTTTGGAGGAGGTGCACTCAGTCGGGAGCTCACCAACAAACGCTGCACCAGGGGATCTGAATGGGTAGCTCTCAGCCCGAAATGGGCTAATGCATGCTGCTGCTAAGGGATGTGGGCGTGTCTGCATTCAATCTGGAGCCAGCAAACGAATACCACTGCAGCCAGAAGATCCAAACAACTGCTCTCAAACTATAGTGTGCTGACAAGCCTGCCACCCACAGACATAGGTGGGGCTATTCTCAAAACAAAAACACCAACCAAAGGACCATGGATGGTATATCTGTGTCCTATTGTGGTGTGCTGACCTGGTCAGAGACAAGTGGTGAGCGTTCCACACTGTTGTTCTCCAGCATCTCCTGCCTCACAGTTGCATTGTGGTTGTTTCATGGCAGTACCAGCTTTGCAAGAGAATGAATGCTCTACCTAGTCCTGCCAGCAGTGCAACTGTTACCCCAAGCCAGCTTGAGCTCTCAGCTGCTCCACTCAGATCTACAGGAAGAGGCATCTGTCCATCTGTGTCAGCTCGAGAGCAGCCCTACCCATGCCTGTGGGTGGCAGCGACTGCCTGCCCATGCTGGCTTACCAGCTAACCCCACACATATCCACAGGCGATGGCATTTGTTGCCCTATGTGGCTTGAATGCAGTCTCGCTCACGCCCTCTGGCAGCAGCAAGTGATGGCCTGTGGCAGTGTGAGGGCTGCCTGCTCAGGCAGATCTGCAGATAACTGTTTCAGCTATGCACCAGCCTGCAGGCAGTAGTGACTATCAGCCAGTGCCAGGTCGGGAGTTACCTGGGCTAAAGCTGCAGACAACTTCATTTGTGGTCCTTTTGTCTTGAGCATAACCCACCTATGTCTGTGGGTGGTGGACTTGTCAGCCCACTATGGTTTGAGAGCAGCCCCTTTGGATCTTCTGGCTGCAGTGGCATTTGTCTGCTGGGTTCCGAATTGGATGCAAACATGCTCACATCCTTTAGCAGCAGTATTTGTCAGCCAATTTTGGACTGAGAGCTACCCCATGCAGATCCCTGTAGGCACCTCTGTAGATGCCTGTAGGCGCTGGTGACTGTCTGCTTAAGAGCTGCCCCGTTTGGATCCTCTGGCCTAGCCCCCATCCATGCTGACAGGCTGTGACGTCTGTCAGATGGCTAGGTTCCGGTGTTGCAGTAGGGTTGCATGGCATCTGCCCTTGAGAGTCACAAGAGTGTCCAGCCTCCCTGTTCTCCAACCGCTACTCTGAACTGGCAGGGGTGATGGATCTGACCCCTGGGTAAAGGCAGTGCTCCAGGTATAGGGTTTTAAAACAGTGCTGTAACACCCAAGGTTTACAAGCCAGTGGATCACCACCGTACCTTTTTTTAGGAGCAATGGCTCTGCACGGTCTCTAAGTAGCTCAAGCCTTCTGCACTGGAGGGTCCCCGTGGGGAGGACAGCAACAATCATGGGAGAATGGGGGCGTGTGGAACCTGAAGACTCTCTCTTCCCTCTGTGCCTTTCCCACGTGTACCAGGTCGCTGCTCTTCCTTCCCATCACTTTGGATGTCTATCACCTCTCTTGATTCATAATGCTCTGTAGGTCAATTGACCTGCAGGTCCACTTGCCACCTTCAGACTTCTGCATGAGAGTGGTTTGTGCAGGCTGTTTCTAGTCTGCCATCTTGACCTCTCTTATTCCAATCTGCCATCTTAACCCTAAACTTTGCCTCATATTTTTATTAAAGATTATGTTGCCATAGACTTACCCTATCTTTTAAAGAAGCCTTCTTTACAAAGTATTCATAATAAGCAAAGATAAAGATTCCAGTCATGCAAAACTCTGTGTGAAAGCCCTGCACAAACTCTAGTGCAACTGAAGCCTGCACTATGTATTTTTTTTTTTTGAGACAGAGTTTAACTATGTTGCCCTTGGTAGAGTGCTGTGTCGTCACAGCTCACAGCAACCTCAAACTCCTGGGCTTAAGTGATTCTCTTGCCTCAGCCTCCCAAGTAGCTGGGACTATAGGCGCCCACCACAATGCCTGGCTATTTTTGTTGTTGTTGTTGTTGTTGCAGTTGTCATCGTTGTTTAGCTGGCCCAGGCTGGGCTTGAACCCTCCAGATTTGGTGAATGTGGCTGGTGCCATAACCACTGTGCTACAAGCACCAAACCTACACTATGTTTTAATCTTGTGATGCTAATGTTATCAGCTCAGCTGAGTGAGAGAAATTAAATGTAACTGCTTTTCTACGTTCAGAAAATTTAAATTTAATAGCATCCCTTCCTATGATCACCATCCGAGAGGCTTACATGGTAACACAAAACACTATGCTTGGCTCGGCGCCTCTGGCTCAAGCGGCTAAGGCACCAGCCACATACACTGAGCTGACGGGTTCGAATCCAGCCCAGGCCCACCAAAGAACGATGGCTACAACCCAAAAATAGCCAGGTGTTGTGGTGGGTGCCGGTATTCCCAGCTACTTGGGAGGTGGAGGCAGGAGAATCACTTGAGCCGAGGAGTTGGAGGTTGCTGTGAGCTGTGATGGCATAGCACTCTACCCAGGGCAACAGCTTGAGGCTCTGTCTCAAAACAAAACAAAACAAAAAAACCCCACTATGGCTCAGCGCCTGTGGCTCAACGGGCTAAGGCGTCAGCCACGTACACCTGAGCTGGCGGGTTTGAATCCAGCATGGGCCCGCCAAACAACAATGGTGGCTGCAACCAAAAAAAAAAAAAAATGGCTGGGCGTTGTGGCGGGCGCCTGTAGTCTCGCTAGAGCCTAGGAATTGGAGGTTGCTGTGAGCTGTGATGCCATAGCACTCTATCCAGGGTGACAGGTCGAGGCTCTGTCTCAAAAAAATAAAATAAAATAAATAAATAAAAGCCTAAAAACAAAACAAAACAAAAAAACCCACTATGCTAATAAACTTTATAGTATTTTTATTTTTTAACATGAGTCTAATACACTTCAGAAATTGCTGTTAGCAATGATTCATACTGAATAATGCTGAGTGATGCTGAATAATGAGGAAACAAAAATGGTATCAGTTCATGTATCTAGCTAAATAAGCCTGAAGAGTTAATCATATGCTAAAGAGTTGTAAGATTTGGCTTGGTGCCTGCAGCACAGTGGTTACCGCGGCAGTCACATACACCCAGGCTGGCATGTTTGAACCCAGCCCAGGCCAGCTAAACAACAATGACAACTGCAACAAAACATAGCCGGGCGTTGTGTCTGATGCCATAGTCCCAGCTACTTGAGAGGCTGAGGCAAGAGAATCACTTAAGCCCAAGAGTTTGAGGTTGCTGTGACGCTAAGGCGTCATATGTACTAGCCATCTTTAAGTGCTCAATGGCCATGTGTCAACAGCTTGAGACAAAAATAAAAAGTTGTAAAATTGAACTTCCCAAATTGGAGAGAACTAAAGCAGTATACTCAGAAACAACAGATACTCAGAAACTGACATCCCACTGACTGAAGGATTCCTAATGTCCCATAGTCTGGGCTGGTCACAGCTCTACTAAAAGCCTTATGGTCAAGTTGTTTTGGAGGAAATTCAAAAGTGCCACAAAAAAATGAGAGATTAGTTTGTTACCAGCATTGGACATAAGTTCCTATTGTTTATACCAGTTGTGTCCCGATCCAGAGGTATCATCTGGCAGTGCTGCGTCTACTCACCCATCTGTGGCAGGTTTCTTCCGCAGTATGCTCGGCCGGGGTGACGACCCCTGTGCGGGAGCATTGGTGCTAGCACTCTGGCTGTGGGTCTGCACCACGGTTGTTGCTGCTGGAGCAGCACTGAACGGATTGCTAATAGGGTTGGCTACAATTGTGGCTCCATCTGCCAATACCACTGCTAAAAGAAAGAGAGGTGACAGGAAAGAACAATGAAGGACTAGAAGAAACAAAATGTCTCATAAGCCATAAATAAAAAAGAGACCGCTGGGATTAGGTATCTATGCTTTACCTGTCCAACTTTAAGAATACAAAGGAGCACAATGTTTATCTGCCTAAAAGCAGACAGCTAAGTAGGAGAAGTTACTGAGTCTACCAATGTGTAATCAATGCCATTACTTTTTCTTTGCTGTGTAACAATAGTATAGCTGAATTCAAGACATATGTGGCAATTAAAATTACCAGTTCTAAGTCCATCTCTTCATGCTAAAGTTAATGCAAAAGATAACTTTTAAAATTAATACCCTGGCTGAGCAACAGCCATTTCTTTAACTACATCAGATAAATAGCTAATTAATAATCCAAGCATAGTGACTTACTCATTTTTCAAAATGCCTATTCCATTAGTTAGTACTTCTTTTGAAGCTCTGATATTAGCTAACATTAGTGTAAGATGTTACAGCTTTACATATTTCTCTGAAAAAAATCTTAAACTGATGATATTACTACTTAGAAGTTGAATTTACTCCCTCAACCAAGATCTTTACATAAAAAGAAAATGCTCTCATCATTGCCAATGCGTATCAGGGTGTTTATGAAAATTATTTCTAATGTTTACAATGACCCTCAAAGGTGAGTTCTAAGCAATTCATATTACAAAGAGGAAAAGTAAGGCCTAGAGAAATTACCTAAGACCCCAAAGCCAATGGCAGAGCCAGGATCTATCTCTTTTCCTCATACCCACAGCCATGCAAAAAGTTAAAATTACCTGAAGTCTTTCCTTCAGGCTGTGGCTGCTGAGTACCCACTGGGGCAGGCTGAAGCCCTTGAGTATTGATTGGGGTTGCTGAGTGAATTCCCTGGGTGCCAATTGGTGCAGGCTGTATCCCTGGTGTGCCAATGGGGGCTGGCTGGATGCCCTGCGTACTGATGGGTGCCGACTGGATCCCCTGGATATGTCGAGCATGTGATGCATCTACTGCCATGAGCTGCATGGAGTTTAGGTGAACCGTAGGTGGCATTCCAACACCAGTCTGAGCTGTGATTGCCGAGTTTGGAGCCTGAGCTGAAACTAAAAAAAATGCAAAAGATGACTATAAGGTTAGCTTTATGAGACACAGTTCATGAAAGGAGAAAAACACTAAAATGAGAACACAAGTTTTCCATTGTATAAGATATAAACCCTCAGTTTAAAAAAAAACCCTCAAAACATGGCTACTTGAAGTTCTGTATACTAGGGTTGTTTTTCCTTTCATTTCCTGTCAGTATAATGTGGGCTTTCTACAGATTTAGACATATGATTAAAAAGGGAAAAGCAATTATCTACTAAAGTCCAAATATTAACCAGGCGACTCTACTAAATACATGATACAGTGGTTTTAAATTTCAAATGGCATATATCCACTGTATAGAGAGAACAAGAAAGTTTTCTTTTTCTTTTTTGAGACAGAGATGTCTCAAAAAAAAAAAAAACAGAGGTGTCAGACGTCACCTTGGGTAGAGTGCCATGGCATTACAGCTCACAGCAACCTCAAACTCTTGGGCTTTAAGCGAGTCTCTTGCCTCAGCCTCCCAAGTAGCTGGGACCATAGACACCCGCCACAACGCCCGGCTATTTTTGGTTGTGGTTGTCATTGTTGTTTGGGAGGTCCGGCCTGGACTCAAACCCGCCATCTTCAGTGTATGTGGTTGGCACCGTAGCTGCTGAGCTACAGGTGACGAGTCAAGTTTCCTTCTTCCTACAAAGCAAATACCCTGTCTACTAAGTGTATTAAGGATAAACAAAAAGAATGAAAACAAAAGCATTCACAAAATCCAACAAAAAAGGAAAGATTCCTTACTGCTTGTGGAAAGAAAACAAACAAAAGAGACTTCTTCAGTCATCCAAACAATACAGAGATGGAAGAACCTGTTTCCGAAGCTATTTTAATACCTTATAATGTTTAATTTTAGACCATTGCTGTCCAATGGAATACAAAGTCACACATGCAACTTTCAATTTTCCAGTAGCCACATTAAAAAGCAAAAAATAACAGGTCAAATTAATCTTGATATTATTATTTAATCCAATATATTCAAATTATTATCATTTCTTTATCTTATCACTACAAAAGTTATTAATAAGACATTTTACATTCTCTTTTCTATACTATATGTTCACAATTCAGGCTGCATTTTACTTTTTTTTCGCATTTTACTCTTAAAGTACATGTCAATACAGATACTTCATTCTTATCATAAATACTCAATCTATATTTTGATCCTATAAAGCATACAACTGAAAAAGTTTTTAAATCTCTCAGTTGTTCCAAACAGATTTGAAATTTCTCAAATTTTAAATTAAAAAATTAAAAATTCAGTTTTTCAGATGTACTAGCCATCTTTAAGTGCTCAATGGCCATGTGTGGCTCTCGCCGACATATTGCAGCATGTGTGCAGGAGGGCAAGGCCTACAATCTGCACAATAAGGCTTTCGATGCCCAGAGTGACCAAAGGGTCCTACAGGAAGAGAACACACAAAGCAAGAGATACGATTACTTTTCCTGGATTAGCAAAAATAACACTATTTACAAGTCAGGATAGTGACAGGTAAACCCAACTGTATTTAAAATAACACAATGGAGGAGCCCTGAGAGTATAGTTGTCCTCACTGTAACTACAATTGTTTCAAGAGGTAACAACACATGGAAGTCCCATTGTAACTACTATTGTTTCAAGAAGTAACAAAAATTGTTAACATGATCATCTTCAAGGTGGGACAAACTCATGCAAATATCACAAAAAAGTAAAAACTTTCTACAGATCATGATGATGATGATTAAAGTTTCACGTTTTAGCCTTACCTGAATCTGAAGGTGAAGTAATTAAATCCCATACCAGAACTATTCCCTGATCAATTTCAATCTCATTGCCGGCAAAAATTAAAATGTGAAAAGTCATCTTAAAAGCAGAGCTCATACCTGGATATTGTCGAATGGTAGACACAGAACTGGTGATTGGGGTGTATGTATGTGCCGCCAGTGGGTATGCAGAAGGGGGATAAGTTGGCAAAAAGTATTGGAACTGAACAGGAACCGATGGTCTAGAGATGGAACACAGATGACAGCCAAATGGTTATTCTTTTCCTTACCTTGAAGTGATCCTATCCCCTGGATACTCTGCATAACCTTTCATAACTGCCAGACTAGCTTCTCTCAAATTGTGTCCCCCTAAAACTACTAGATCATAGGACACAGACTGAGAAAATATAAAATTATTACAAATTAGTGGATACTATATCGCTAATGTATATAGTAAAAACATAAATATTTTATAGGTGATTCTTTTTTCTGTTGCCCAGGTAAGAGTACAGTGGTTCTCAAATTTCTGGGATGAAGTAATTCTCCTTTCTGCTGCTTCAGCCTCCCAAGTAGCTGGGACAATAAGTAGGCACCACCACACTCGGCTAAGTTTTCACTTTTTGTAGAGACAGGTTTTTTTTGTTTTTTTTTTGCAGTTTTTGGCTGGGGCTGGGTTTGAACCTGCCACCTCATTGTGGGGCTGGCACCTTACTCCGTTGAACCACAGGCACCTCCCTTGGAGACAGGGTCTTGCTATGTTCCCCAGGCTGGTCTTGAACGCCCACGTTGGCCTTCCAAATAGTGGGATTATAGGTATAATCCACAGTGCCTGGCTTATGGATGACTTTTGAGTATAATAATTACCAAAACCAACTGACAAAACCTCAGTACTCAAAACTTTCCCACTAAATCCCACTTAAAATACACTAAAATTCAAACTGTTTTTGCTGGCCAATTTTTTTTTTTTTTGAGACAGAGCCTCAAGCTGTTGCATGGGTAGAGTGCCGTGGCATCACAGCTCACAGCAACCTCCGCTCCTGGGCTCAAGTGAATTTCCTGCCTCTGCCTCCCAAGTAGCTGGGACTACAGGCACCCACCACAACGTCTGGCTATTTTTCTTTTTGTTGCAGCCTTCATTGTTGGTTGGCAGGCCTGGGCTGGATTCAAACCCGTCAGCTTAGGTGTGTGTGGCTGGCGCCTTAGCCGCTTCAGTCACAGGTGCTGAACCTTTCTTGCCAATTTTATCAAACATTCATAAAACAGATAATACCAACCTCATGCAAACTGAATCAGAGACTAGACAAACAAATGAGATTGAGATCTACCTTTAATTTCTAGTTTTTTATAGACAGTGTTTTTTTATGTTGCCTACACTGAGTGCAGTGGCTAATCATAGGTGCAATCACGACACACCACAGCCTCAAATTCCTAGGCTCAAGCAATCCTCCTACTTTAGTCTCCTGAGTACCTGGACTACAGGCACCTCTTACACACGTGGCTCCCAAAAGGGAGAGTACTAGAAAAGATTACAAATGAATCTCATTGCCCACAATGACAAAAATTCCTAAATAAAACCGAATTAATTATAATATAAAATTAAGTATCATAGGAATAGAGGAATATTTCAATATCAGAATTTCCATTTGGGTTTTTAGATCATCTTAAAAAAATCAAAAGAGAACAATCATTTGAAATATAAAAAATGATAAAATATTTGATGAAATATGGTATCTATCAAAATTTATAGTGAAATTTCAGAATTCTTATTCAGATCAGGAATAAAGCAAGGAGGTGGAGGCCCCATCTCTGCTCTACTAACACCATATTGGAAATTCCAGCCAACATAAAACAAGACAAAAAAAAAAAAGTATAAAAAAACAGAAATGCAGAGAAAGACCCGCTTGTCTACCCTCAAAATTGTCCTTATTCATAGATGAAGTAAATATCTACACAGGAAATCCAAGAGAATCTATAACTTTCCTAATGCCGTGACCTAATACAGTTCCTCATGTTGTGGTGACCCCCAACCATAAAATTATTTTCGTTGCTACTTCATAACTGTGATTTCACTACTATTATGAACTGTAATGTAAATATCTGATAAGCAGGATGGTCTCAGGCAACCCCTGTGAAAGGGTCGTTCTCATGACCCACAGGTTGAGAAATGCTGGATCTATAAAGGAGAAAAACATATAGTAGAAAAACTGGTAGTCCAAGCGCAGTGGGCTCATGCCTGCATTCACAGCACTCTGGGAGGCTGAGGTGGATGGATTGCTTGAGCTCATGAGTTCCAGACCAGCCTGAGCAAGTGTGAGACCCCATCCCTAGAAATAGCCGAGTGCTGTGGTGGGCGCCCATATCCCAGATACTTGGGAGGGTGATGCAAGAGCATTGCTTGAACCCAAGACTTTGAAGTTGCTATGAGCTATGACGCCATGGCACTCAACCCTAGGGTGACTGAGTGAGACTCTGTCTCAAAACAACAACAACAAAAAAACTGGAAAATATCACCTTCTAAATAATTACCACAACCAACAGTGGTACAAAAACACAGCATGAGCTCTCTGATGTAACAGTGAGAAGAACTATCAATGTGAGCAGTAGTTCCTCTAAAAATGTATAACCAGGCTCTCAGCACCTGTGGCTCAACGGGCTAAGGCACCAGCCACATACACCTGAGCTGGTGGGTTTGACTCCAGCCCCGGCCCCCAAACAACAATGACGGCTGCAATCAAAAAATGGCCAGGCATTGTGGCGGGCATCTGTAGTCCCAGCTACTTGGGAGGCGGAGGCAGGAGATTCGCTTGAGCCCGGGAATCAGAGGTTGCTGTGAGCTGTGATGCCACAGCACTCTATCCAGGGTGACAGCTTGAGGCTCTGTCTCAAAAATAAATAAATAAATAAATAAATAAATAAATAAATAAAAATGTATAACCTGAATCTAATTATGAGGAGACCAATGTGACAAAACCAACTTGAAAGATTATTTTTTTAAAATCTGGCCTATATATATCCTTTGAAAAGACCATTATGTGAAGGAAAATGAAAAGCTAAAGAATCATTTTAGATATCTGCACTGTGATTAAGTTAGGGGATTGTCTTTGTTCTTAGGAGGTACACATAGAGGTACTTTTGGATAAAAGCCCCAATGTTGCAACCCTTACTCTTAAAATGGCTCAAAAAAAAAAAAAATTAAAATGAAACAATGGATAGTAGAACAGTCATTAAAAGAAGAATGCCTTAATAGAAATACTTTTCCGGGCTCAGCGCCTGTGGCTCAATGGGCTAAGGTGCCAGCCACGTACACCTGAGCAGGCGGGTTCGAATCCAGCCTGGGCCCGCCAAAC
>CAUYON010070198.1:0-23079 GCA_963573935.1 Arctocebus calabarensis | reverse complement strand
TCTGCTTGGTGATGTGCTCTGTACCTTTTTGTTTGTGTCCTCGAGGTCTCAGGTCACCCCAGCAGGGTTGATGTGCACTCTTCGACCTTTTCTTTTGGCTCAGATCCAAACCATTGACTTTTTTGCTGAGTTTCTGTCCTTTAACTCTCCTTCTGGATGGGAATCTCTGTGGAAAGCTTGCTACAGATCACCATCATGGCTCTTCTGCCATATTGTTTTAAAGTTGTTCCACTGGGAAAATTTATGGCAAATATGTGCACAGCAAATTAAATTTAACATCAATGGCCTTCTAATAGAACATTATAGAATTGGAAAAATTGAATACTGTTTCAAGAGGGTAGATATAATCATACTGAAACATTTCTCAATGTGTAGTTGATAGTTTAATATGGTAGAATAAATAAGATATAATTCAATTGCTCTCATACTGAGAATAAACTAAGCACTGAACTTAAATGTGAGACCTGAAACTATAGGAACTCTGTTTTGTTTGTAATCCATTAACAAAGACACAAACAATTGCAAATGGAATAGAGAATGATTTCTGCCCTTTGAAAATTTGTAATTTGATGGATATTTTGACCTTCTGATGTTAGGAAGACCACCTCAACATACGGTTTAGAAAGCAGGGCCATAAACGTAACTGACTCTTGCCATGATGATTTTTGTTGTTGTTGTTTGATTGATTTTTTAGCCAGATCAATGCAGCTACAAACACAAAGGGCAGGTAAGTGGCATATTTCCTTATGTGTGGAAAATGACTTGAAGTATCTTACACTTAGAAACTTTCATGAACTCTATATTTTAAATGTTCTTAATTTGTTCATAGAGGTTCACCTTCAATTATAGCCTATAGTGACTACACTGAATTCCCGAAGACCAATAGCTTTATGACATTCAATACATAGTAGACTTATATATACAATTGTTTCTTACCCTCAAGAAACAAAATAAATGTATGAATATAAAATGTTATTACAGAATAAGTAAACATCATCTGCCTACACTTTAATTGTTTTTCATTAAAAAGGCCTTTGAAAAATTATTTTTAAAACTTTGTGAAACTTCTAAAAATATACAGGAAAAATAAACTTTTCCCTTTACATATTTATTAGAAAATAGGCAATTGATTAACACATTGAAATCATGCTTCAGTTTATTATTAACCCCTTTGTGTTTACTTATATTACTTGTTATCTTCCCACCATTCGGTAAAATCTATTAGAGGTTGTCATGGATCTTCAAAATGTGGGGTTCTCTCCTCCTCTTCCTGCTTTCCCTCCTTCTTCTTCTTTATTTTTTTCTTATTATTCCTTCTCCTCCACCTTCTTCTCTGCCTTCTCCTTCTTTTTTGCCAGATAACAGGCTAAGAATCTATAAAAATCTAGGACAGGGCTCCATATGCATTTCTACATGCTGGCTAATCCCATTTGTTCGTACATGTGAACTCTCTCCTATTTTCCTCCCTGTTGTCTGCTCTTAGAAGGTTTTCATGGGTGCTCAACGTTAGTGGTTTTGAATAAGGTTTGACCAGTTCAGTACTTACACAGCAGTCTGGAAGATGGAGGAGGTTGGAAGGGAGGCTGTATTCTTTAAGAGAAGGTCATAACTCCTCTGCAGGCAACTCTTCCCAATAACTACAGTATCTTCTACTCCTAAGACCTAGCCAAGGAGATGTGGGGATAGTCCAGTCCTAGAGTGCCCTCTATGCACTTGTTTATAAGTACATTGTTAAATATTTCTAGAATAATTATAATTTGAGCATCAATTTATTTTGTGGGCTCCCCCCCAAAAATGATTAAAGTGGTTCTTATTTCTATTTTTTTAAAGTAGTTCTTATTTCAATATTATAATGTATAACTTGCTTGAATCAATGTAGACAATGTTTGTTATCACTTTAGCTCCTTAGAGACTGCTGATTAATTTTCTCTGAATACTTATGTTTATCCTAGGTTCCAGTTGTGAAGATATAAAAGTAAGCAAAACCTAATTACTGACTTTACATTAATTACAGATAAGTGATACAATAACACAATTTCTGTCTAGAAAAATAAAGAAACTTAATTGCTAATATTTAATAAATATTTCAGAAAATTTTAATTGCTCTTAATATATAGAGTAGGTATTTCACAAACTATTAACTGTAATGATTTCCAATTGGGCAACATTTTTTATTATACTCAAAGAACAGCTAATGATTTATCCTGTTATTCTAAGTTAATGTAGCCTTCTTTGGTAGTAACAATAATTTCATCAGAGTCATAATTGAAATGTCATAGCGTATTTCTTACTTTTATGTTATATATTGCAGCATCCAAACATCACCTTTCTAAAAAAGATTGTAATGTAAGATTATGAGAGCCTTTAGGAAAATAATATAAACATCTTTAAATCTTTAATTTCCATAAAACTTTTTTTTTAAAGAAAAGATCAGAAAAAAAAAATTACTCATTCAGTGAAAATTTGTGTTTCCCTCTTTTCTTCCAATGGATTTATCAGAAAGAATTCAATGATCATGCATTATGAAGGAAAGCATTTCAATGGGAAATGTTCACAGACAACTAAACTAATGAACAAATTTGGTCAATTTCAAAATGCTAAAATAGAATTTTTAGAGAAATAAAATCAGGTCTACTGCTTAAATTAAAAAAAATACAATGCATTTGACTGAAATGTTGATGATTGATATGTATATTATAAGATCTATTTTAACAATGCTTTGTGGAGAGTTTTTGTTAAAGTATAAACCAAAGTGTTTTATATTCATCAGATATTTATTTTGATAATGTTTTCTGTCCTTGAGTTTGGGCTATATAAATCAAATTATAGTCATGATCTTGAGACAAAAACGTTCACATTCATCTTTTGGTTACCTGACATTTCTTAATACTTATGCAAGAGCCTCTGTATATCATATGCACTTGCTTATTGCTGCCTTGACGTTGTTTTCAAGTTGATTCTCATGAGAAAGATTTTGTCTCTGTATCAGGATTATGAGTGTTTTTGGTTCATGAAGTATGTCATATACTTCTTTAGGATTCCCTGAAGCCCCTGTTACAGTTATGCACACACTATAAATATTTGTTGATAGAATTTTATTCTGTAGAATATGCTTAAATAAATGATGTTAGAAGTCCTAGGGCCATAAGAATAGTTATTTGAATCAAGTTTTAGAAACTAGAAATTTTAGCCTTGAGAGAATCCGAGCTGTACTTTATGCCCCTCTTCTTGAAAGTCTGTTGGAAAATGTTAAAATGCATAATATATAGTCAACATTGTTTTAAGTAGAGTGAGAAATGCAAAAATGACATAAAAATGGATCCATAACATTAATAAGTTTATATTATAAATTGAAAAATGTGGTAGACACTTCTAGACATGTTAGCTTCATCACATTTAAATATTTTCACTATTGAGAAGGAGCTTTTCTGGATTGAGTGCTATTGAGAGTCAAGACTTCACTGTTCACGCAAATTGAGCTGAAAAAGTTTAGATAGTTATTCCTTCTTTCAGTTGCTGAGGAAAGAAGTCTTAACTTTGTTAGACTTTAAATCTTAAGGATGTGAAATAAATGCATAGGGAGGTTAAATTATTGTTTATGACATTGAGAGCTTGAGGGACTGTGGCAGTGGAGACAGAATGTTTTACACGTATTCAGACTGTTTTTGGAAGCAACCCAGGTGGCATTCCTATTTCTTGGATCCTGTTCATATCATAGGCCACCTTCCACAATCACTGATTCTGTTCAGTCCTTTTCTACTGAAGTTATAGAGAATGTGTTCAGTTATTTACAGTCAATAACTAAAATTGATGCATATGGTAAAAACTAAAATGCATACAAAATTTAGAGAGCTAAATACTAGTTATATGGCAATATTTATAACTGAAATAAAGGATGAATGTCAGCTTTGGTTTTCATTGAAGAAATGGAAGTATCAGTAGAATTCAAATAAGCAGAAATGAGAAGGAAGAAATTCTAGGTCACATTTGCAAAGTTTTAAAGTCATAGAACCCAGAAGGAGAAGGGTTTATTAGGGGAGGGGTGCCCATTTTTTTCTAAATGAATTGATTTGCATTATTTTTCAATCTTAATATATATTTTCTTACATACTTTAGTCTCATTAGCTTGTATCCCCTGATCATATTGCCATAAGCTGATGATAAATACTGTAGATTAGGTTTACATGTGTTTACACAACCAAACCTTAACAGATTCTCAAATAAGCACATACACCAATCATACATGCACACAAGTTTACATATTAACACAGTTTTATGAAATTGCTGGGACCCAATCTATTGGGTCCTTTCATTTCATAGCTCCTCAGTTGCAGCCATTGTGACAGTGGGGGGAAGTTATATTCATTGCATCTTAAGAAATGTTATGAATCAATTAACTCTTAACACCCTAACCCTTGGCTAGACCAAAAATATATTTCATTAGTGAATTGAGGTTGTGTTTGTGAAGGATAATGAAGATAAAATAAAATGTAAATGTAAGTATATTTGGTGGAGAACAAATGTCAGAAATTAAGATTCAAGATGCCACATTTTTATATAATGAGTTGTTTTAATCTTTTCTTTTTCTTACTTACTTGTTCTATCTATACTTCTCACTTGCATAAAAAAAAAACTAAACTTGAAAAATAGAAATAAATACCACCAAAGCCATTTTACTCTATGAATAAGAGTTAAATCTTAATATGTGTTTGAAACTTGCTAAAAATGTACAAATGATTTTGCTTTAAAATACAATTAAATTAACCATTTTTTTAATTAAGTCTTTTCTATTTGCTAGTCACCATTTTAGTGGTAGAAGACTAATGGTAACACAGAAGAGTTCATTAACTCAAGATGTTTGTGTCTGAAAGGCAAGAAGAATATTCCTTTATTCCATTCTAGAGGACAGGGTGGGCTTCATGGAGAGACAGGAAGTGGATGGAATTCATATCTTGTATTGGAGGTCGTTTTCCCCCCATTAAACTGTGGGATGTTCTCAAGTAAACACAATAGGAAACATGCTGTTTTAAGAACATACTCCTCAGAGATTAGTATTTTTCAGTTGGGAAGTAAATTACTTTTAATGGGAGTCATTAATCATCTTTTACAACTTTTTATGATTCTTCAGGAAAGGCAAATTTAGATATTAAAAAAGAAACACTTTGTCTCTTAAAGGTAGAATTGCCTCTGTTCTCACATTGTTCTTTAACAAAACTTTCATTTAATAATATCCTTTATTATGTTTCAGTGGTAGTAGATTTTTCATTCAAGTTACTGTAGAGGAAAGCACAGTGGACAAATATTCAAAAGTATGGTATTTACCCCCTTTTTTTATTTAACAAGTGAACAGTTTATTAATAATTAAACAAAGGTATGATGTGATACAGTACAAGCAAGACACTCAAGATAGGTATAATAGTACGACTCACACAAAAACTTAAACTTCACCTCAAAAAAAAAAAATCACAAGACAACAGAGAAAGCAATTTCACGGTTATAAAATAAGATATCTCACTATTATAAAATAAGATATACCCCTGGTTTTTATGTTGACTAGCAGTGCAACCTTTTAAAAGTCCAACAATCACATCCAATATGCCTATATTGTAGGCTTGTTGCAGCATTACATACAAAAATAAATATAAAATCTTGTGTGAATTGTGAAATGCTATAAATAAATGTCATTTTTGAGTGTTAAACGGTGTTCAGTAGAAAATGATACAGAATATTTATAATTTAACAATTAGTTTCTGCTCCTTATATACCCTGACACTGAGGAGCCTACAATTAAATAGGAGAGAAAGTCAAAGTTAAATTAATATGTTTTTATATGCAACAATATAGTACTATCATCCAACAATGATTTGCATAAATTTTTCAGAGAAGAGTTGTAGAACTCTACTCTTACCAGTAAAAATGTAAAATATTTAGAAAAGACATAAGAAATTACTGAGTACATAGTTCTGGACAGTATATTGTAGACTTTGAGGCATTTTCTGGTGGGTCCAGTGTTGATTGACTAGTTTATAATTTGATAGAGTTAGAAGTTAAATTATAGAAACGATGTAAGGTTGCCTACCATACAAATATAAAGTGACTCCTTCAAATGACAACACAGGTATTTTCTTACAGGATATCTAAATATCTGTGAGTCAAATTCTTATTTGAACCAGTTTTAACATCTTACCAGTTACTTCAATAATAAATAAGTTAAAATCTTTGACAGTGTTCATTTCTTATTTTATGAAGGTCATAGTTCTTTCTATTTTGAAAATTCCACTTTAACATTCCAATAGTCTATATTACCTAAAATATGCATATTCAACTCCATATTATATCAAAACAGAGAACAGTTTCCACCTTAAAACAAAATTAATGCTAATATTTTGATATTTTTATTTCAAAATATTAATGGTTACAAATGTTTACATGGCTTGAGTCAAGGCTATACATGTGCACATCATCTAACTAGTGTTCAGTGTACCTCTTAGGTGCCCACCTCCTCCTCCTCACTTGATTTCCAATGACTTTTACTTCCCTCTGTGTACTTGTGTGCCCATTGATTAGTTCCAGTTTGTTAGAGAGTGCATGTGGAATTTGTTTTACATTGTTAAGATAACTGTGCTTAGGATAATGATCTCAATTTTTTTCCAAATTGCTGCAAAAGGCATTAATTTATATATTTTTTATTGCTGGGTAGTACTCCATGATATACATATGCAACATTTTCTTATTCTATTTTTGAATTGATGGGCACAGATCTTTGCAACTGTGAGTTGTGCTTCAATAAATTTTCAAGTACATGTGTCTTTTTGATAAAATGACCTGTTTTCTTTTTGGGCAGATACCAAGCAGTGGAATTGTTGGATTGAATAGCAAGCCTGCTTTTAGCTTGTTGAGAAATTCACATACTTTTTTTCATAGAGTTTATATTAACTTACAGTCCCATTGGCTGTGTATAATCATTCTTTCTCTCTGCATTCACATAAGCATCTATTATTTTTGAACTTTCTGATAATAATCATTCTGATAAGGGTAAGGTGATATGTCCCTGTGGTTTTAATTTGCATTTCACTGATTAGTTATGTTGACAATTTTTCATGTTTGTTGGCCATTTGTCTGTCTTCTTTAGAAAAAGTCGTGTTTCTGTTTTTCCCACTTTTTACAAAATGGTGGCACCAAAATACAAAGTATCATCCATAAGTGCTACAAAAATCTTTTTTATAAATACAAACCTAGAAAATGTAGAGGAAATGGACAAATTCCTGCAAGTCTTCCTTCCAAGGCTCAATCAGGAAGAGCTACAACTCCTAATGAGACCAATAATGAGCAATGAGGTTGAAGCAATAAGAAAAAGTCTTCTAACAACAACAACAACAAAATCCCTGAATGAGATAGCTTCTCAATCAAATTATACCAGGCCTACAAATACAAATTGGTACCCTTACTTCAGAAATTATTCCATAATATTGAGAAAAAGGCAATCTTCCCCAATTCATTCTACAAAGCCAGTATCACCTTAGTACCAAAGCTGAGAAAGGGTAGAATAATCATAAAAAGAAAAGACTGCAGACCAATATCCTTTATGAATATAGATGCCAAAATCCTTAACAAAACTCCAAGTTCAAACCCCAAGGACTCCACCAAGAGACTCCTGGAATTAATAAATAAACTCGGCAAAGTCTCAGATCATAAAATTAAGGTATATAGATCTGTTGCATTTCTATATATCAATAACAGTCAAGCTGACTGTCAAATCAAAGACTTTATACTGTTAACAGTAGCTACAAAAAAACAATTTCCCCAAGATTATACTTAAGAAATCAGGTTAAACATCTCTACAAGGAGAACTACAAAAATTGAGGGAAGAAATCTCAGATGATACAAACAAATGGAAAAAATGTATCAAGCTCATGGATCAGTAGAATCAGCATTGCTAAAATGTCCATTCTACCCAAAATGATTTACAGATTCAATATAAACCCAATTAAATACCAATGGCATATTACACAGATGTAGACAAAATAATTCTATGCTTCATTTAGAATCAATACAGAGCCCCAATAGCCAAAGTAATTTTAAGCAAAAACAAAAAATCTGGAGGTATCACATTACCAGACATTAAGCTACAGTATAAAGTGAACGTAACCAAAACAACATGGTACTGGCACAAAAATATACACATAGACCAATGATTTCGAACAGAAAACTCAGATACAAAACCATTAACATAAAGTCCATTAATCTTTAGCAAAGTAGACAAATATACACTGGATATACACCGGAGAAAAGAAACTTTGGTAAATAAATGGTACTGGGAAAACTGGATAGGCACATGCAGAAGAATGAAACAGGACTCCTATCTCTCACCACTCACAGAAATTAACTCAAGATGGATAAAAACTTAAATGTAAGGTCTGAGACCATAAGAATTCTAGAAGAATATGTAGGGAAAACTCCTCTAGACATGAGTCTAAGAAAAGAATTTATGACTAAGGCCCCAATGGCAATTACAGAAACAACAAAAATAAATAATGGAACTTGATATTAAAAAGCCTCTCCAGAACCCACTTAGTGGGCATAGGGTTGGAGTGTAGGGCACACCTTTTGGTAGCGGGACACAGTTATAAGAGGGACTTTACCTAACAAATGCAAACATTGTAACTTAATTCCTTGTACCCTCAATTAACCTGAAACAACCACCACAACAAAAAAGCCTCTGCACAGTAAAGGAAATGATTAACACAGCAAATAGGCGATCTACAGACTGAGAGAAAATATTCACAAGCTACACATCTGATAAAGGGTTAAAACACATATCCAGACTCTACAAAGAGTTCAAACAAGTCAAGTAGAAAAAGACAAACACCCTCATTTAAAAGTGGGCAAAATGCTAGTGTTTTGACTCTAGTAAGTCTTGCTGTGGTTAGTTTTATCCCCACATTTGATAGGTGCATACACTACTAAAAAAAAAAATAAAACAATCCAGACAAATCATGTAACACTAGACATTTTTGCCTCATAAAATACAAAAACTGCAGATGGCCATAGATTTTTCTCCTCTCCCAGATTTCACACTTACCTCCTTTTAAGAGTCATAATCTCTTATGTTAGAAATCTTGAATTATCAAATGGCATTTCTGTGTCAAGTGAAAGGAACACAAGGTCTTTGTTTTTGCATATATTCCTGTGGTGAATTTCATTTATAGATTTGTGTAAGTTGAACTATCCTTGCATCTCTGGGATGAAGTCCACTTGGTTATAGTGAACTTTTTTATGTACAGATGCTGACCTATATGCAGAGAGAAAGGAATTCTTTTACAGTGTTGGTGGAACTGAAAATGAGTCTAACCTCTATGGAAAATTGTATGGAGATAGCTCAAAGAATTTAAAATAGAGCTACCATTTGATCAAGCAATCCCATTGCTTGGCATATACCAAGAGGAAAACAGTTATTTTAGAAAAAGTATACCTATACTTGAATATTTATAGCAGCACAATTCACAAACTCGAAGACATGGAAACAATTCACGTGCTCACCAATATATGAATGAATGTAATAAAATAAAATTTGCGTGTACTATGGAGTACTACTCAGTCACAAAAGTGGTGATTTAGTATTTTGTGGCAACCTAGATGGAACTGGAAACCATTGTTGTAAGTAAAACATCACAAGAATGGAGAAAGAAACACATGTACTAAACACCAAGTTGTAATCAATTGATCAACCCTTAAGTGCACATATGGAAGTAAATCCAAACAAAAATCAAGCTGGGGAAGAAGGAAGAAGAGGGTGAATAAATTCACACCTATTGAGTACAGTGCACACTGTCTGGGTGAAGAGCACACTTGCAACTTTGACTAAATATGCAAAAAAAAGTTTATCCCATAATATTCTAAAATTTAGAAAAAAGAAAATCTTGAATTATTCACATTACCTGAGTGTCCTCAGTCTGTAACTCTCAGCCACTTTACTCACTTTATTGAATTATACACTGTATACTATATCTCTTCTTAAAAGATATGAATCTTCTCTGAGTCTTAAAAGGTTAGAAGTTAGTGGAATATTTAATTCTTTCATATCTTGATGGCCTTTCAACTTCTAAAGATATTTAACAGATTATGTAACTGATTTATGAATATTTTTACATGGTTTTGCTTGATGTATTACTATTTGTTAGGGTACTCTACTGACAGGTTAAATTCCACTTTATAAATGTACACAGGCACCAGTTTCAGTCTTTTACACATGGATATCCAGTTCTCTCAGCACCATTTATTGAACAGGGACTCTTTCTCCCAAGGTATATTCTTGTTTGGTTTATTGAAGATTAGGTGGTTGTGAGATGTTAGTTTCATTTCCTGGTTTTCTATTGGATTCCAATGTCTATGTCTCTATTTTTGTGCCAGTACCATGCTGTCTTGACCACTATGGCTTTGTAGTATAGCCCAAAATCTGGTATGTTGATGCCCCCAGCTTTGTTTTTATTACTAAGAACTGCTTTAGCTATACGGGATTTTTTCTGGCTTGGCAATTGCAACAACAACAAAAATAAACAAATGGAACTTAATGAAATTGAAAAGCTTCTGTACAGCTCAGGAGACAACAACCAAAGCAAATCGACAACCTACACAATGGGAAAGGATATTTGCATATTTTGAATCAGACAAAAGCTTGGTAACTAGGATCTATAGAGAACTCAAATTAATCCACATGAAAAAAGCTAACAATCCCATATATCAATGGGCAAAAGACGTGAATAGAACCTTCTCTAAAGAAGATAGCTGAATGGCTAACAAACATATGAAAAAATGCTCAGCATCCCTAATTATTAGATAAATGCAAATCATAACAGTCCTGAGATACCATCTATCACCAGGGAGAATGGCCCACCTCAGAAAATCTCAAAACTGCAGATGCTGGCATGGATGTGGAGAGAAGGGAACAGTTTTACACTGTTGGTGGAACTGCAAACTAATACGACCTTTTTGGAAGGAAGTAATGAGAACCCTCAAAGAATGAAAGCTAGACCTCCCATTTGATCCTGCAATCCCATTACTGGGCATCTGCCCAGAAGGAAAAAAATCCTTTGATCATAAGGACACCTGCGCTAGACTGTTTATTGCAGCTCAATTTATACCAATGGAAATTGTATGGAGATAGCTCAAAGAATTTAAAATAGAGCTACCATTTTATCAAGCAATCCCATTGTTTGGCATATACCAAGTTACTTGGCATTACTAAAATCTGGAAACAGTCTAAATGCCCACCAACCTAGGAATAGATTAACAAGCTGTGGTACATGTACACTATGGAATACTATTCAGCCATTAGAAAAATGGAGACTTTACAGCTTTTGCATTAACCTGGATGGAAGTAGAACACATTATTCTTAGTAAAGCATCACAAGAATGGAAAAGCATGAATCCTATGTACTCAATTTTGATAAGAGGACAATTAATGACAATTAAAGACATGGTAGGGTTGGGGGAAAGAAGGAGGGAGGGGTGAGGAAAGAAAGAACAGAGAGAGGGAAGGAGTGAGGTGGTGGTGTCTTGGTGTGCCACACCTTTTGGGGGCAAGACACGATTGTAAGAGGGTCTTTACCTAACAAATGCAATCAGTGTAACCTGGTTTCTTGTACCCTCAATGAATCCCCAACAATAAATTTAAAAAATGTACACAGGCACTATTGTTTTTGATATTTGACAGAAATAATAATTTTAAGAGAGATGGTAAATCTGGTGATCTTTACAAGTGTTTGGGGGAAGAAATCATATTCATATGTGCATGTTTTATAAATACAGATGCTCATTTATTGCAAATATATATTCTAGAAATGCTGCTTCATTCAAACTTTTGATCCAAAAAAAAGCAAAATAAGTTAATTTTAGGAGATATTTTTTCCAACTAGTACTGGCCCAGTTACACATACACAAAAAGAAATTACTGACAGATTACATTTTTTAAAAGTTGAAAGTCCATATGATGCATGTGAGATATTTAATAGTTTCATGTCCCTCTACTCGGGTGATTATAATAAATGCTTGCAAAAACAGTTGTTGTCCTTGACTATTGTTTTATCACCCTATTTTAAAGCCACATATGCCATGTCTGCTCAGTTTGAGTTTGGAAGTGATGTGCTGCTCCAAACGCCCTCTGGTTAGGGAACCTTAAGGGCAATTGCATTGGTTTCAAACAATAATGAGTTCTCTATAAGGCTGACTATGGAAACCTATCTGTCATTCTGACATGGTAGAAGAAATCTACTGGAAATGTTGGTGGCAAGAACATGAAATGGACTTGTTGAGATATAAGATATCCAAACAGAGATACATTTAAAGACATCCCATTACTCAAACTGACAATGGAAAAGCCCAAACAGAGTAAAGAGAACAGATGTCTTACTAAATCATGGCTCATTAGTTTTCTTTTTTTCTATTTTCATTCTCAATATTATCAAATGTAATTTTTTTAGTCTGAATTCAGTCAATTTCATGTGAGTGACTTAAATCTTGTCAGTTGCATTATATAGCATTTTATTTTAGAAAGGCAAATATATCTTTAAAAACTGGACCTCACCCTTGAGATTTCAAATTTCTTTTCTCTCATCTTGGATTAAAAAATAGCATGGAATGAAATATTAGAGATCTTTATACAAGTGAGTATGATATAAAGTGTTGATGACCCCAATACTCAGCAAATGTTAATATAAATGCTAACTCTGATTGGTGATGAATAAATGTGATGTAATTTTTAAAACGTTCTTTAAAAGAAAACTTCTTTTAAAATATTGTGTTAGTATTATCAGTGAATTGACTAAGCCTGACTCAAGAGATGTGAATCTAAAACACTTTATTATTTTTTCTTTATTATTGTCACTTTAAAACTTGTAGTGCTAGCTCTGCAACCAGATTTTTTTTTAAAGTACAGAAGTACACACCTTATCTTTTCTTGTAAGTATTATGTACAAAAAGTTCTGTGGATACTAAAGCTCATAAAATATAAACTCTGTAGGTGACCTCATATGCGTGGTCCAGCAACATAGTAATATAAATTCAAATTAATGTTGAGTCTCCACTCTTTGAGCTAAAGCAAACAGAAGTGAGATGAAGTAGCAAAGTTTGGCTCCCCTCTGCCAGTGCCAGCTCTTCCCCTCACACAGTCATGACTTCTGATCCTTGGGTTTTAAGATGGCAGGTAAGAGGACAGGGCAGGAACAGTGGAATCTATCTGGCACTTTTCTCGTATTATCCTTTTCTGAATCTAATGGACTCTCTTATCAAGTCCTGTCATTTTTCTTTTGAAAATGGTCCCCTCTCCAATTCCACAATATCAGTAGACCAGTCAGCCATGTTTTTTTTGATAAGGCAAAGGTATCTGGTTTCTTCTGGTTTCCATATCTTTTCTTTAGCAGCTGTATACACACTCTGTCAACCTCAGCTTCTTTCTGCTGATTTTTTTTTTCTTTTCTCTAGGTGGTTGCCCTGGTAGTATCAAACATAATCCCACACCAACTCTTTTATCCAACTAAGACACATATTTTATTCAAGGAAACATTCACTATCTCTTCTGACAAATTCTGGCAATAAAATTCTCCTAAAGCTACAGCTCATGTTTTACTCTCACACGGACCATCCACCAGCCTATCCAGCCAGTTAGATTTTTAAAGAATGATTCAGAAACTAGCTTAGTGTTCACCTTGCAATTAGCAGGGAACATTTACCAAATGTTTTACTGAATCTCTCCAAAGCCTGTTCCCTAAGCCTCAGTTCAGGGGACAGCAAACTGTATTTTTCTTTGGGAGTGGTGAAAAAGACAGAGGAAATCTTAAATAAAGTTTCATTGAATTTGAACCTAAATTACCAACCACTTTTATAGACCAAAAGTTAAGTACAATTAACTAAGAGCACATAACCAATTATCTCACAACTCCTCTGCAACTCTTCTATGTTGGTCGCAAACCTTACTTTGAACTCTGGTCGCAGTAAACTCAGTGACTTAACTGAAACCTAGACTAAGAGGATTCCATTTAAAAATCCAGACCACCTGTATGTAGTGGCTCACACCTATAATCCTAGCACCCTGGAAGGTCTCTGCCAGTGGATTATTTGAGTTTAGGAGTTCAAGACCAGCTTGATCAAGAGCAAGACCAAGTCTCAACCAAAAATAAAAAAGAGTAGTGGTGGATGGTGTCCATTGCCGATAGTCCCAGTTCCTGAGGAGGCTTAGGTGAAAGGATCACTCAAACCCAAGAATTTGAAATTGCTGTGGAGCTATGATGTCATGGCACATTACCTAAGGGGACAAAAAGACTCTATCTTGGTATAAAAAAAATTCCAGGTGAATAAAACTTCAGGAAAAAATAAAAACAAGTATGGATGGTCCAGAAGGATCATTTCTTCACATCTCTGGAAACTTAACAGAGAGTTGGTCCAGTGGAAGAAAAGAAAAGCTACTGAGAACACTTTCTCCACCAAAGGACTTTTGTTGTTCCTTGTGCCTCATCTTTATAACTGTGTTGAGCATATCAGAGACCAAGTTCCTCTCTATTAGAACATTTCTCATGGCCCATGCAGTCCAAATAAATTGACCTAGTCTAGCTATCTTTCTATGGAATGATGAGAGCATGAAAATTCTAGTGTTTTCTACTACTTTGTTGATTTTTTTAACAAAGCTTATTTTATATTTCTACTAGTTGGTATTGAAACACAAATATTTCACAACTAATTAGATTCTTTGGCAGTGATAATTGTATGTTTTGAAATACAGACCTTTCCTCTACTGATTGGTAGTAGGTGTGAATCTGCTATTAGAGCCCAGGGATGCTACACTATTTTCCTAATAGAAAGTCAGGACTTTCAGGGTATTTTATCCCATATCCTGATTCTGCAATGGGTTTTGTCTAAATCAAAATGTAACAAGCTGTGACTTTCATGTAAGAGTTTTATATAAAATGAAACTGGTACCTCTGATCAAGAGATGGCTCTTCCTATACTTTAATCAAAACAAAATATACAAGGGATATAATAAAATAAAAATCAGGAGAAATAACAGACCATAGAAGCAAAACTATGGAAGATTTAATTACATAATTAATTTTTGAGTAGTAAATAGTTGCTTGATGAGATAATCATCTACCAAAGACTTGATACTAATCAAAAGTTATTATTTTCTTAATGTGTAGTTTTTTGTTTTTTGTTTCTTTTTTGAGACAGAGTCTCACTTTGTCATCCTTTTTAGAGTGCTATGGCATCACAGCTCACAGCAACCTTAAACTCTTGGGCTCAAGAGATTCTCTTTCCTCAGCCTCCCAGACTATAGGCAGCTGCCTCAACCTCAAAACCCAGCTATTTTTTTACAGACAGGGTCAGGCTGGTCTTGAACCCATAAGCTCAGGCAGTTCACCCGCCTTGGTCTTCCAAAGTGCTATGATTACAGGAGTGAGCCACCGTGCCTGGACTTAATGTGTTGATTTGAGCAATTATGAAAATTTGCCAGAAATCTGGGAATTATAAAAGTAACCAAATGTGAATTTTAAAACTAAAAAACACAACTAAAACAAAAATTAAGAACTGAAATTAAGCTGAGTAGACATATCAGAAGAGAGAGTAAGTGAACTGCAAAACAGATGAAAAGATAGTATCCAGACTGAAATATGGGTAGACAAACAGATGAAAAATGTGGAAGTGGAAATAGATTGTACAGAAAGTACAGTCTAAGGATTTAATATTCATGTAACTAGATTCTACAAGGGAGAGAGACAAAGGTTGGGCAGAAGTAATATCTAAAAAGAAAATGGCTAAACAATTTTACATATACATAACACAAACACAGCTTACATAATGAACACAACAAACTATCTCAACTTTTTCTTGAACTTTGTACTGGTTTCTGGGGCTTGGAGTTTCACCACCAAATGGAATGACACTTCATCCAAGAAAAACAATAATCTCTGCCATCAGTTGCAAATAAAACCTGGGAAATTTTAAAATCAAAATTTTAAAAGGTAGATGTATTGAATTATTGAATGATTAAATGACTAATTTTCAAGATAGTAAATAATATCTCTTGTACATTATGGGGGCCAACTAGACTAAGGGTAGAATTCAGAGGAACTCTTAAGTGTCACACAACTTTACCATTTGCAAGGATTAACTGAACTTACAGGGAAAGATCAACATAGACTTATAGCCACAGTAATAAAGATGTCATAATATATGGGAAAAAATCTTGACAAATATTGGGGTTTAGTATCTGTAGAACATGGAAGAAAGTAAAGGAATGGCCTCTGACTAACTGCAGTGATTAGGACCTACCATGAAGTTCATAGTAATTGCTTATTTTGTTAAAATTAAGTAGGAGTTATAATTAGTTATGATTATTGAACGTTGTGGTTGCTTTCCCTCACCAGTCTATATAATATATATAGGTAATGTCTACAAATTTCAAAGAATGCAGAATGTCATTAACATCAGAATTGGATCTTGATACTTAAAACAATATATGCCATAAAATTTTATCGTTAGCAAGAGATGCATCAGCTAAATGTCTCTCAGAGAATAGGTGGGGTGATAATATACCTGTCAGTAATGTTAGAAAACTGTTGAAGATCATGGTGCTGAATGTACTTTTTGTAATTCCTGCTTGCTGTCCATTCCTCCTGACTTTTCAGTTATGTCGAATCAGGAACAACCCATACCATGTACTGGCCTCTTCCTCTCACCTTCATCAGCAACCAGAGTTGACTGAATCTGATCTACTAAAACAAATCTATGAATATAGATTTATGCCATGATTAAACAAAATGAAAATTTGGCAATATTTCTTTTTGGAGGGAATAGGGATTTGAGAAAATTGGGAGTTAGTCAACAGCAGACACTAGAGTCTAAATATAGTGTGAAAATAGGTCTGGAGAAGCAATTACAGCTTAGTTTCTGGTCCCATGAGTTATGATTACATGTTTATTCATATCTTTAAATTTTTCTGAGGTTATGCCATTCTGTATCATAGTAACAACTTTATGTTAGCTTTTCCTTGAAATGAATTTTACCTTTGAAAGTAAGATTCATGACTTGAACAACTGCTCTACTGAAAAATGTTATAGAGGAAATATATTCTAGTTGTCACTATCATTGGCTCTGGAGGTGACCAGCTGGGTACAAATCCCAGCTGTGACTTATGGTGGGGTACTAAAGAAATCATTTAACTTCATTTTCATAAAGGCAGCCTATGTTGTGCATTATCTCATTGGTTTATTGTAAAGTTAAAATAAAACACTTGATAAAAAGTGGCACAGTGGCTGTTATCTTTAAGAATCTCCCTGTCTTTTTCCTCTTAGTGTTGCACCCTGAAAAACAGCTCCTTCTTGTTGAGCAGGTGGGGGCTGGGTTTGAACCAGCCTTCCCTGGTGCACAGAGCCAGCACACTAACCACTAAGATACAAGGGCCCAGCAACAGGTCCTTTTTGATTTAATGCTAATCCCACCATTGCCCTTACCCACCGCTGCTATGGCCATCAATTATCCTTCTCTCACATATTTAGGGTACTAAATCCTGACTAATCTCAAGACCCCACATGTAATGCATGTCATCAGCGCTGCTCTTGGAACTTGACCTGAGGGGATCCTGCTTTAATTCTATGCTATAAAAATCTCTGTCCCCACACACACTCACAGAGATTCTCAATTTATAAGGGAATCCACAGAGTTGAACTCATAACACATCATATTTGCTCTTGTTGGAATGCTCTGGGAAAATGCTTCTTTACATATTGCCCTAAATTCCAGAAATAGACGATGGCTGCAACTAAATATTAGAAAAGTTTGGGAGAATAGCCCTGTGTCGTCAGAGACAGGTGGTGTTGCAAAAAGTGAGCTGGATTTGAGTTTTAAAAATGCCTAGGAAAGAATGAAGAGTACCTTTTCATATCCTTCCTTTCATACAGCATGATATAGGAAATTCATGCAAAATGAATTATTATTTTACAGTAATGCTGAGTACCTTTTTTCTTGCTTCTCTGTTTTTTAAAATTCATGGTTCTGGAGGTACTCATGAATTAGCATGACATTTGTAATGGTCCAATACAGTGGCTAAGAAACATTTTGCAATATTAATTAACAGAAAGAAAAGGTTGACATTTATGCAAAAAAAAAAACCCCAAAGGGATATAACTCAACTACTTATGAAAGGATGCTACACTGCGTTGAAATTAATATTTCAGGGTAGGAAAAAGCAAAGACACCAAAGAATTCTTTTTTTTGTTTGTTTTGAGACAGAGCCTCAAGCTGTCGCCCTGGATAGAGTGTCGTGGCATTACAGCTCACAGCAACCTCCAATTCCTGGGCTCAAGCAAGTCTCCTGCCTCTGCCTCCCAAGTAGCTGGGACTACAGGCGCCCGCCACAATGCCTGGCTATTTTTGTTTGGGTGGCAGCCATCATTGTTGGTTGGTGGGCCCCGGCTGGATTCGAACCCACCAGCTCAGGTTAACATGGCTGGCGCCTTAGCCCGCTGAGCCACAGGCGCCGAGTCGACACCAAAGAATTCTTACAAATCAACTGGAAAAAAATTTGGAAAATGAAAATCACAACAACAAGTTATAATCTCACACCAGTTTGACTGACAAAAATTAGAAGGTTGGTTAATAGTAAATAATAGTTTGGGGGCACAAACAGGAAGCCTTATTCACTGCAAGGCAGAAGTGTAAACAGACTTGTGCAACATAGATGCCTAAAATTAGAGAGCAAATGTTGAGTAAGAAAATACACACTCTATGAAACCAAAATTGCTCTGTAGAGTAAGTACCTAAGAAAACTTTTAGAGCCATGTTCAAGTATCTTCAATGTAGTATTATTTGACAAAGTGTGATTTTAAAAGTAATTTAGAAATAATTGTGCAATGAACTAATAAAGTATAATGTATCATTAGGAAGAACAAGTTGAAGAGCTCTATTGTATAACATGCTGACTATATTAATTTATATTGTTGAAAAATAAAAATTGTGAATATTAAGTGGTACCACCACAAAAATGGTAACTATGTGAGATAATACATTTGCTTATTTGCTGGATTTAAGCATTCCACAATGTGTATACACTCAAAAAAATATGTTTAATACAATAAATATACATGATTTTGTGTCAATTTTTCAATATTGATAATTTTAAATATATGTCAAAATATTTTTTTTAGAACAAAACATTCATGCTCTCCAAATAAAACATAATCAGTCCTGACATGGTGTATCACCTAATAACCAGACATGGGTATATAAAACAATGTGGACATACTTTTGAAAGATTTGGACTAAAAAATAAGGAATAGGTTGAGGTGTATGGTAAAAATTTTTTATGTAAATCTAAAACATATATAGATTCACACTTTGTATTTTTCAAAATCAAATCAAACCCAATATGAACATTTACCTATCAAATAAGTTCTGGAGGATAATCCTGGTGAAGCAGAGAATGGGGGTAGCTAGCAGAAAGAGGGATAAAAATTGAACATGGATTTAAACAAGAAAAGCTTTGCATGGGTAATAACGCTTGTGTGAGCTGAGGCAATCTGATCAAAGATAAGCAGATGAGCAAATCCCCCCCAAAGCCTATGGGTTCATGAATACAGGCTAGAAATAAAGAAGCACGCATGCAGTTGTGCACTTGTTTTAAAAATATATCCCATAATAATTAAGTTGATTTATAGATAAGAACATACTCAAGAAATAAAGTGAAACAACAAAACATTAATGAGTATGTCTGGTTTTGTGCTATGACTCTTAAAGGAAAGAAAAATCAGACCCCTTTGAATTAAATTGAAGGTACTGCACGTAAGTATTGGGCACTCCTCTTCAGCCTTTATATTCATCCAGCGAACATTAATTTTATCAATTTACATAGCTTTCTTGGTCATTGGTACAATCTTTGGGCAGCTTAAAACCAAAGACCATCTTTCTCAAATGGCAAGAGGGCAAAGTTTTACTCAGCTCCAGAACTTTACATTAAAAAGTTAGAAAAATAATTTTAGTTAGATTTTAAATATTAAAGTATTGACCCAAATGCCTTTGTTTTTATTTTTAGTTCATTGAAATAGCAAAAATAGAGGCCTGCTGCTTGCAGGGTAAGATTGCCAGAATGGTGTGGCAGTCTTTCCGTTACACTTCACCTGTTGCTGTCTAACCTAATGTGCACAATGCAATGATACATTTGTAAACTATTAAGAATAGAGTATAAATGTTTTACCACAGCAAATAAGTAAGCAAGGCGATGGTTGTGTTAATCAGTTAGATGTAAGCGTTCCACGTTGTATGTCAAATCAGCACATTTTTACCACATAAATGCATTAATGTACACAGTTACGATTTAATAAAGAATTTTAAAAAGTCATCATGAAGAATAACTTTCCACTTAATTTCCTTAACCATCAGCAGGTGGGATAAAACTTTTTCAAACAGAAAAATGTATTAATAACAATAAATAAGAAAGTTTTCTTGGAGGATTCTCTATTCCTAGCAAAGACTAGAGTTTTGATCAAGATATTTGGCATCTATCCAGTCTATTTTCTTACTCTACAACAAAGATTTATTATGTACTGTGGAAATTTTAGAGCAGCTGGTCTTTATTTTTAAAGAAGAAGAGAAAAAACCCCTAAGGACTATGACACTGCATTTGTATGTTATTTCACAATAAATATCCACAGAATTGAATATAGGTTATATAGTACAGGAAATTCCTAACTCTGAATAGAGATACGGATATAAATGCAAACCACTATTTTTCTTCCATTGAGACTAGATTTGTTAGGATTAATTTATCACTAGTTAGATGTTGACACGAGGATAAACCATGAGGTAAAAAGAAAACCAAATAAGATCTTTCTATCTCAAATCAAATCCAGCTTTAGCAAGGCTTTTCTCTAAATTTAAATACTAAAGTATTTATCCATGTACCAAAAAAAGAAAGAGAAAGAAAAAGAAATTGGGATGAAAAGATCAAGAAATGAAAAGTAACGTTGAAGTAAGAGAGAGATGATAGAAGATGGCAGGACTTTTTTCTTTATTTTTGGTTGGTTGGGATTTGGGGGGTGTTTTGTTTTTGAAAGTTCCTAATCCAGCAGCACAGACACTAAGTTTTATCACAATTTCTGATATTCCTTTACCAATTTCCAACACTTAACACACATGCCTTCGATCCCTTCATCAGTGTTCTGCTGTTCTTAGGTGGTTTTTTTTTTTGCAGTTTTTGGCTGGGGCTGGGTTTGAACCTGCCACCTCCGGTAAACGGGGCTGGTGCCCTACTCCTTGAGCCACAGGTGCTGCCCTGTTCTTAGGTCTTATAAGTTTACTTTAGGAAAAAGGGTCTGTGTTAAACATATTTGTAATGAAAGGTAGGCAATTTGCCTAATATTTCATTATATTAATAAACACTTTCATTGAAGTGTTTCATATATATGCTATATCCTTATCTGATATTGTCAAGAAAGTCTTCTTTTGTAAAATTACTTTTGCCTTGGTTTCTAATTTATCTCTTATTTTTCCAAATAGGTCTTCTGTGTCCTGGAATAAATTGATCTTTCTCTCTCTTTCTCCTGCTTTCTCTCTCTCTCTCCATTGTTTGGGATTCTTTGAGGGTACACTGATTTCATTTGTTAGATAAAGTTCCTCTTATAGTTGTGTCCAGCCCCCAGGGCGATGACTATTTCTTTCTACGTAAGGGATTCTTAAAGCTGAATTTTCAAGCCTAGTGTTTCCTAGTTATTATCTAGGATTTTAACTTTCCCTTCTATGGGAGTGTTTCATAATTTCCAATTTCTGTTTCAAACAAATCAACTAACCATTTACTTTAAATCTCTAAACATTCATGTATTTTATATGCATCTCAATGAATATATGAAGCTTGGAAAAACCAAAATTATCACTCATTTTCCTTTCCTAAGTTCCAACAAATAGGACAAAGGAATAGACAGATTTAAAAATCAGATATAACCTTTATTAATGGAAAAGCTATTTTAAAAAAAACATGGCTGGTGGCACCTGTAGCTCAAAGGAGTAGGGCGCCAGCCCCATATGCCAGAAGTAGTAGGTTCAAACCCAGCCCAGCCAAAAACAGCACAAAACAAAACAAAACAAAACAAAAAACATGGCTTATCCTAATACTGAGACTCAAAATCAGATAGCTTTAGCTAGGCCATCACTGAGAGTTCAACACTGAGGACTCATTGAAGGATTAGACTTTGATTTTCCAGAAGTAGATTGGAGGTGAGGCAGAGAAGACTACTTCTTACAGACAGTACACACCAAAAGGAAAAAAAGGGGAAAAAAGAAGGAAAAGAGGAAAGAAATTCATGTCTGGAAACTCTTTACGTCATTCTTCCCTTGTTTGGGTGCCGTGAATAAGAGGGTAGCGGGAAGCCAGGACTGCTTTACTAATAACTCTCCCTCCATAGAAGCAGAGAAACAGGAAGTGCCAAAAAGAGTCATTCACACCAACAGGATTTATAACTGAATTCATTTATTACCAAGTCCTCCTTTCAGCCTTTCCTTTTATGGTTTGAAGTGTTTTGTTTTGCTTTCTGCCAAGAAATGGTGCATCTCGAGTTCATATTTTGAAGGGTTTTTAAATTTATTTTTGCATTTCACTCCATGTTCTATCAGGTTGGCTATCTACCATTTTCATTTCTTCCATTTCTAATCAACAACAATGCTCTCTGTGCTCTTCAACTTGTGCCTGGGTTATTGTAATAAGTTTTTAAAGTTATATTTCTTTTATTATATTTGCCTTCAATCTGTATTTCAAGCTAATTAAAGAGTTATCTTACAAACATATGATTTTTACTATTTTATCTATTTATGAGAGTTCCTCCTCTATACTCCAAATTGGAGGCAGTATTCTAAAATAAATATAGTTGTATGATAGCAAATTGAACATAAAAAATTGAATCAAGGATCTATAGAGAACTCAAATTAATCCACATGAAGAAAGCCAACAATCCCATAAATCAATGGGCAAGAGACATGAATAGAACCTTCTCTAAAGAAGACAGACGAATGGCTAACAAACATATGAAAAAATGCTCATCATCC
>CAUYON010070195.1:0-17828 GCA_963573935.1 Arctocebus calabarensis | reverse complement strand
AGTCCCAGCTACTCGGGAGGCTGAGGCAAGAGAATCGCTTAAGCCCAAGAGCTGGAGGTTGCTGTGAGCAGTGTGACGCCACGGCACTCTACCCAGGGCGATAAAGTGAGACTCTGTCTCTACAAAAAAAAAGAAAAGAAATAAAAAATTACACCCCCTAATAAAAAAGACCAAACAAACCAAAAAAGAAAAAAATCCTACCAGGTGCCAACAGGTACTCAGCAGAATCTAATTAGTGAATTAGGAATTGGAGAGAAGGATACACTCCAACAGTGGGGTCAGTCACCCAGGGCACCCTAACCAGAATGAGGGTGATTGGAATATCAAAGTTGGTGGGAGTGGTCCTGAGTCAGTAGCCAACAGGAGCAAACCAGAAGTCAGGGTGGACACATTATTACCTTTGAGTCTGCAGTCATTCAGATCGGTGCCTGGGGTTTGAATCCATGGTTTCATTGAAATCTCTGCTCCTAGCAACCTGGCCACTGAAAAGGTAGGTTTCTGTTATTTGTCAGGGACAGGATACAGAAGCCAGAGTGATGGAATAGAGAGAGAGTATGCAAAGCAAGAGGAAGGGAGAAGGAATAGTGAACTAGGATATCTTCTATTCCCATTATTGAATCCCACCTGACCCCTTGTTCTACCATTCTACTATTTCTATTTTGCTTTATTAAGCACTTGCTTCCAGTCCTAGATTCCTCAGGAGGATTTATCCTTCACTCACCTCTATCCCAAAGGCATCTTTAAGAGAATAAATGCCTTTCATCAGTTGTTAGAGAGCACTTGAAGCATGTCAAGGACCAGAGAAATACAAGTAATACACAAAAAGAAGAGGATGACTAAAAAGCACCTGATCCACTGGGAACACAGTTAAAAACCAGGTAATAAGGGGAAAAGAGCCTCAGAAAAAGCAAATTAGGTTGAAATGATTGCCTGCAGGATAACCTCCTTCTGTGTGAGAAATGCATTCTTTTTAGGACTTGGATGTTGAAAAAATTTATTTGGGGATAATTGTAGCTACATGCTGCTGGAAGAAATAATATAGAGATATCCTGAATACATTATCTAGTTTCCCCCAATGATGACTTCTTGCATAACTATAGAACGTATCATACTAGGATATTGATATTGTACAACCCATCTTTCATATTCATATTTCCTTAGTTTTACTTGGACTTGTGTGTGTTTACTTCTGTGCCATTTTATCATATGAGCAGATTTCTGTAACCACCACCTCAGTTAAGACACAGTATAGTTCCATAATACAAGGATCTGTGGTGTTGTCCTTTGATAATATAATGAAACACATCTTCCTCTCCAAATCTCCACCCTGTCCATAATTCCTGGAAATCACAAATACATTCTCTATTTCTGCAATTTTGTCATTTCAGAAAGCTCTATATTAACAAATCAATTCATCCAATGTGTGTGGGATTGTTTTTTGTTTTTGTTTTTTTACTCAGCATAATTCCCTGGAGAGTCATCTGAGTTGTTGCTTCTATCAATAGCTTATTCCTTTTTTACCTTTGAGTAATATTCCATTTTACGAATGTGCGATGGTTTGTTCAAAACTTTACCTGCTCAAGAACACCCAAATTGTCTCTGAGTTTTGGCCATTGTGAATAAAGCTGCCATGGATCTGTACAAATTTTCATGTGCATATGAATTTTTGGTTATTTGCATTAAATGTCCAAGAGTGCTATTAGTAGATCATAAGGTAGTTGCCATTGTAGTTTTATGAGAAACTGACAACTTTTTCCAGGATGGCTATACCATTTAAAACCCTGGTGGCAATAGATTAGTGATCCAGTTTCTCTGCATCTTCCCCAGCATATGATGCTGTCACTATTTGTTATTTTTCCCATTTTAATAGGTGTATAGTAATATGTGATTGTGCTTTTAATTTGCATCTCTCTGGTGATTAATAATATGGAACATCTTTTTACATGCTTACTTGTTATCTGTATACCCTCTTCAGTGAAATGTCTTTTCATGTCTTTTGCCTATGATCTGCTTGGGTCATCTGGGTTTTTCCTGTTGAACTTGGGGACTTCTTTATGTATTCTTGATACTTGTCTTTTGTTGGACATATAGGTTGCAAATATTTTCTCCGCATCTGTAATTTGTCTTTTCGTCCTCTTAACAGAATCTTTCTCAGAACAAAAGTTTTTAATTTTGATGGTGTTTAAGCTTATCAAGTTTTTCTTTTCTAGACTATGTTTTTACCGATTATCAAGACTAAGAAATATTTGATTTTCCCTATAGATTGAAAATTTACTTTTTTTCCTTAAAAATTACAATTTTAGTTTTACATTTAAGTCCATAATCAATTTTGATCTATTTTCTGTATAAGGTTTGAGGTTTAGATCAAGGTTTATTTTTATGCCTTATTGTTCAAGTGCTCTAGCACCATTTGTTGAAAAAGCCATCCTTCTTCCATTGAATTGTTTTTGTTATCTTTGTCAAAAATCTGTTTGGCATATTTGTATGGGTCTATTTCTGGCTCTTGTGTTCTGTTCCATTGATCTATGTGTCTATCCCTCCACTGTTAACGATGCTGTCTTGATTCTTTAGCTATATAGTAAGTGTTCATATCAGGCATATTCCTCCCACTTTATTCTTCTTAGCCAAAGGTATTTTAGGGCCTGTGGCTTCTCATATAAATTTTATTCTAAAATTTATTTATTTATAAATTTTGGAATAAGCTTATCTATGTCTAAAATAATCTTACTAGGACTTTGATAGGAATTGCTTAAACTCAGCCTAAATCAGTTTGGGGAAAACTGACAATTTTACTATATTGAGTCCTTCAATCCATGAACACAGTATGGCTCGCCATTTATTTTGATTTCTTTCATCAGCATTTTGTAGTTTTCAGTGTGCAAATCTTGTATGTATCGAAAAGCAGATATCTTAGTAGTTCACTTTCATTGGAACAATTGCAGATGGCATTGTGGGGTTTTTTTGTTGTTGTTGAGACAGAGTCTCATTTTGTCACCCTCGGTAGAGTGGCATTATGTCACACAGCTCACAGCAACCTCCAGCTCCTGTGCTTAGGTGATTCTCTTGCCTCAGCAGTGGGTAGGGCGCCGGCCCATATACTGAGGGTGGCGGGTTCAAACATGGCTCCGGCCGAACTGCAAAAAACAATAAAATAGCCAGGCATTGTGGTTTTAATTTTATTGTCTATGTATTCATTGTTTATATTTAAAAATATGATTGATTCTTTTGCATTAATATTATATCCTGAAACCTTGCTTATATCTATTTACTTTTATTCCTCTTATAGTTCTAGCAGTTTCTGAACCTGATTTCCATGATTGCATATAATTAGGGAGAGGGATTACTTCAGGCAAGTGCACTTACAGAAGTACAAAATGCAAGCTGACATAGAGAAGGGGATATAGTTTTATTAGGTGGATGTAAAAACTTCAAAACCACTGTGCCCTGGCGCTCTTTGGCAAAAGGACATACAGATTATACTCTCCCCAACATCCTTGTTTCATGAGGTTTTCATACAAGGTCATTAAGTTTGACCTTGTATAATAGACACTTATGACCTAAGAGGTCAAAAAATGAGGTTCTTAATAGACCTAAGAAAAAATATTGAAAGTATGTAAAGGTATTTTTTTCTTTACAAAAGGTAGCATATCAATTTTTTTTAGAAAGATACCTATTCAAAATGAACATTGAATCAAATTCTTGGTCTTTAATAGAAGTAAATGCAGCTTGGTTGATCATTCTGAATATCTCATTTCTCAAATATACAGTGTGCTTAGATTTAAGAGTGTACGTTCACAAATGCATGTGTGCATGTACACACACATACACATACACCTCCGTGTTGCAATGAGTGAATTAATCTGCATTAAGTTCAACATGAAGGACTTAGAGACAAAAAGTTATAGAAGGACTCTTTATTTTTAAATTAGCCAGTATTGAGTGCCAGTGGTAATTATAAATTTATTTCAACAGGTGACTCAGAGGCCTTATCCCTGCTATGTGTTAGAAAATATACACTTGAGAAATAGTCAAGTCATTGGGGAAAGAGCTGGCTAATCATGGGCCAGCAAGACAGGTGGGCCATCAGGAGAGGGTGGGATGATTATATGTTGTGACGGTTATAAGGGACTGGGCCCTTTAGAATATCTTCTTTAACTATAGGTCACAGTTTTAAATTGCCTACACATCTTTCTGATGAAATGATTTAAATGTTCTTTGCACAAGGTTAATATTGGCAATTTCCTGTGCACATTTCCAGTGTCTTTTAATTGACTCGTGCTCTTCTCCTAGGGTGGCAGAGGAAGTATGTCTTTCTTTAGGCACATCCATGGTAATTTTCTTTCCTTTAGCTCCCTAGAAGTCAAAGATGTGGTCTGTTAAACTTACTGGGACATACCTCATCTTCAGTGAAACAATATAAAGCAACAAGTGGGAAGGAGAAGATGTTTGTGATGCTTTCTCTTTCTAACTTCCTCTCCAGTTCTTTTACACAGTCGTTTATGACTTATGGCTGCTTTTAGACCTCAAAATATAGCTGGCTAGCCAAGTGGCTGGATTTCAGAAAGAATTGAAAGACTGTAATTCCGTGCCACTCCCCAAATTGTTTTATCTATTGGCCAAAGTTTGAAATTCCACTATCACTTCTCAGTCTTTATCTTACTCCACCTCTGGGAAACTTTGACGCAAATGACCATACCCTCCCTCCTTCCCAAAACTCTCTCCTTTCCAGTCTTTCATGACACGACACTCTCCTGGTTTTCCTCCTATCAAACAGAGTTGCTGCTGCTGCTTTTTTTTGTTGTTGTTGTTGCAGTTTGGCTGGGGCCAGGTTTGAACCCGCCATCCTTGGTATATGGGACCTGCGCCCCACTCACTGAGCCACAAATGCTGCCCAGAGTGCTTCTTCTTCACTCCTTTGTTAGCTTCCCCTTTCCCTGGCCTCTAAAAGTTGAGGTTTCTCAGGGCTTGTGAGCTGCCTTCTTTTCTACATTCATTACACAGGTGATCTCATTACATTTTATGGCTTTAACATTGTTTCCATGCTGATGATTTCCAAATTTACATCTCCCTAGTACTCTAGACACTTGTATCTAATTGGCTTCTTGACATCTCTTGGATGTCCGGTAAGATATCACGAACATAATTGCTCAAAACATGATTCACTTTATTCTAACCCCTACTCCCCTCTTTGGCCCTGTTCAAACCTGTTTATTACACAGTATTAATGACACTACCACTCACTCAAATGCTTAATGATGAAACCCAAGAACCATCCTTGATTTCTTTTTTTTTCTCTCACAACTCACATTCAGTTCGTCTTCAGATACTTTCAACTTTATACCAAAGATGTATCCGACAGTCTACTTTCCTCAATCTCCTTTGTTATCAGTCTAGTTCAAGTTACCATTATTGCTCACCTTAACCACTATAATAATCTTCTTAATGAAGATTCCTCTCTTGCCTTTCTTCACAACCAGCCCCAGCACTAATATTTTGTAAATGCTAATCAATCCATGCTTAAACTCATTTAGTGGCTGCATGAACTCTGATCTCAACTTGAGTAACTCTATTTTTCTTGCACTGGTTGCTGAGTTCCAGCTGCACTGTTTTTGTCTCCATACTATCTTATGCCAAATATCACCTTTTTGAGGGAGTCTCCTTTAATCCCCACCCTATCTAAAATATTTCCTTCCCTCACCACTCTGGTCACTCTATTCCATTACCCTATTTTATTTTATTCTTTGTACTTATGACTATCTGAAAGTACTTGACTGTGCTTCTGGCTAAAAAATTTGTTTCAAAATGTATGTGATAAATTAATGGATGGCAAACATAGCCATGTATTTTTAAGTGGGGAGCTTTCTTTGCCACTTCAGTTTTACTACTTGGACATTCCATTCATGCTTATGGTCAACCATGTCTAGAAAGATTACAGTAATGGTTTATGATATTACTATTATTTTACTAGTGGTAGGGTTTTGTTCAAATAAAATCTTCCAAAAATCTTCCATGAAACCCCAGTGGATCAAATAGGGACACATAAAAATGAAATTGCTCTAGTTAAGTGGGGATAGGATGGAATACTGAGCCTTCCTAGTCACTCTTGCTCTTTCTCTAGAGGCTGCTGAGACTCACTATGAAATCCCAGGCCTCCAAAACATAGCTTGGCCCATTAGATTTGAGATTTAATAAAATAGTATTCTCACAATACTGGGCCCTACTCCTTTAGCGCATGTTCATTATATATATCAATAGTAAGGGACACCAGAGACCCTATGTAAATTGACCCCACTGAGTTGCATGGTCGCAGAACATACCCAGTTTAGACAGATATTAGGCCAGGACATTGTTCAGTTTGCTAAGAACAGGGATTTGTGACATTGAGGCCAAATGTTAACGCATCTACTGCAAAGCCAGGGGAAGTTACACTTGAGATTAATGGATGACGCTATGATTTCAACCTGCCGTTAGCTGAAGAGAAGTTCAGTGGAGAAGGTCACCAAATAATTATTTGTATAGAGAATATGTCCATGTTCCTCTGCTTCTTAATAAATCATTGGTGCTTACACAGACGATGACTTCCGTAGTGCTCGGAACCAGGACCTACTGAGAATAGCCACTTCAGGAGATGTGTTTGATCTGAAAGCCTTCACTATCATTAATCAAACTCAGATATCTTTCTGACTATAATAGCAGTAGTGCTGAGGCCAAATTCTCAGATTGGTCACATTTTACCTGTAGTTATTCAAAGTGATTTGAAAAATAAGATCCCTGAGTTCTTCACTAAGATTATTTCCAGGAACTAGGATGTTATTGAATAGAAAGGGCCATTTGGAGAGACAGAGAAAGTCAATATAGCTATTATCTATCTATGGCCTCAATTAAACTGGCACTCTAATTAAGAGAGAAAGTCAGCCCTGATATCTGTCTTTGTAAATAATGGAACCCACTAAACTGCTTAAAAACAAGTCAAATTATCATAAATGCTGAGTGTATGTGTGAAGGCAAAACCACAAGCACTCCTGTTTTCAGGCCAGAAACTACCCTGAGGATCTTAGTTCAACTACATTTGGAATTCCTTAGGTGAAAGGACTATTTTTTTAGCCTCCTTCCAGAATCTTCCAGATGTGGTATGTTAGCCAAGCTATAATGTGATACCACACTTGAAAGACTGTACTGTGTTCTGTCTAGGCCCTAAGACCTTTTGTTACCTATTCATAGAATATGCTTCTTGGGTTTTTAGTGTTGGAAACATAACCCTCCAGACTGGCATGCCAATCAGTTCTTCATAAATAGGATTATGGTAGAAATAGGATCAAAAGAAAGTTCAGTGTAACTGTGTCCCCTTTTCTTACCCACTCCTACTGACATACACAAATGAACAGGAGAGGCCTTACAGTGGGGCCAGGTAGTGTGACTGTCTTCTAAATGTCCTGGACAGCTTGGAAATAGGACCACTGGTGTCTTCAGAGAGGTAGATCACAAATGGCCTTGGGCATCTAGCCATTTTGTATCTCAAGTTTTTACCATCATGCCTCTGATTTCATTCTCTCCTCTTAATTTTAAAATTTTTTGTCTAACTTACCTCTTGTTTTTGTAACAATAGTTTTTTTTTTTAAATGTAACTCACATGTCATAAAGTTCACCCTTTAAAACTGTTCACCCTTTAAAAATGTACATCTGTACAATGGGGTTTATTCTTTTCACAGAGTTGAATAACCATCACCACTATCTAATACCAGCACATTTTCACCATTCTCTCAAGAAACCCCACACCTGTTAGCAGTCACTTCCCATCTCCTCCTTCCCACAGTTACTGCCATCTCTAGAGATTTGTCTGTTCTGGAAATTGTCCTCTTCTTATCCACATTCTTTTTCCAAAGGCATTTTCCTAGGCATTAGGATAGCTTTTAGTTTTGTTTCAAAGCTAGCTTAGAATATTCAGATTCTTGGAGTTTGCTTTTACTGTAGAAACAACCCAACTACAATCATTTCATGCTGTGTTTTTTTCGTCTTTCTCTCCTAAACTTTCCTTGTCTTGCCTGAGAACCGTGTGAAGGTAGTGGTTAAGAATATGATGTTTAGAGTCAGAGATACCTGTGTTATAATCTCAATTCTGTCATTTATGAAGACTGTGACTATGGGGAAAGACATTTACCTCTTTAGATTCCTTGTGTGTAAAATAGGAATAGTAATAGTACCTATCTCATAGAGTTGTTAAGATTAAGTAACTGAATTAAATGAAAACACATGGCATGGTGCCTCACATATATAAGTGCTTATTTAATGATAACTTTTATTACATCTAAACTGACTATGATGTAACCTGAAATGTGTGACTACATGTACACATGGCAGGTTCTGTATGGTTTCGTTCAGCAGGAACAAGAACATTGAAGATATTGACATACAAAGCTAATATTTGAGTTTCTTGTATATTACCACGTGTTCATTATATATGCCAAAATTCAGGTTGACTATTTTCCTTAAGATTAGACATCCCTGAATCTTGTTATCTCAGATTCAAGACAAATTCTACTAAGCCTGTGGGGACTCCACAAAAAGAACAACACAAAACAGTTAATCTGGTAAATTGATTTGCATTCCTTAAAGTCTCAACTGACATTTTCGGATGGTTTTCAAAGCATACCATCCAACAAGGAAAAGAGGCTCTTAGTAGCAGACTTAGATTTTTCTGCTCCTGTGAGAACATAAGGAAAATGCTTTGCTTTGGGGCTTGGATTTCATAAAATCCTAGAGAACATCAAGTTTTCCCCAAAGGAGAGTTGAGTTTTCCTTGAGAACTGGCTCCACTATATCATGGGATATGTGTTTACTTTTCACCAATAGGATCCAGTAATAGGGTTGGCAAGAAAAGAAGGGAGCTATTCCTTCAAAACAGTTGGTTTATATGTTCTAAAACTCACTGTAAAAAAGAATGGTAAGGCATTGGGGCTGAGACTTCACCCCCTTCAGAAAATGACACCGCATGGAATGCTGAATACATCTCTCTCTGCATGAGATGGTATTAGTGGCCTAGAAATAGAACTTAGTAAAATGAAGCTCACAGTCATAAATAGACAACTGAAGGCTTGGAAGTGCAGGGAGGGGATTTAATCAGGAAAATATTCATTTAATTTTAACGGTTTTTCATAGCAGAGCCACTGAGGAGCTTAGAAAGAGGACTAATTAAAACAGAGGGATGGAAGGTAAAATAGAAGATTCTATACCAAGACTGCTGAAATGCAAATGAGCGCATGGACATATCTGCTTCTGAAGAAAGTTGTGAGTCTGCTTGGGTGATGTATCCCAGTTGGATACATCTGCCTAGAATTGGACCTTGGGGGTGGCAGAGTAAGATGGCATTGAACAGACTGTCCTAGGAGCTTTGCCTGTTTGTTACACAGCACGTGGAGCTGAGTTTGTTGTGAACTTTGCAGATGACTGAACCACAGCGATTCAAAAGAGCAAAGCAGGGGTTACAAAAGAGCACAAGGCCCTGAAAGTTAGATCATACCTGGCTTCAGTGCCTCCTCTCCTCCTTGCTTCCCCCTCTCCCATAAGTGTTTATTGAATACGAAGTCATACACAGGCACTATGCTAGGCACCAAAGATAGAATGTGGAACAATAATGGGCATGGTTCCTCCTCTTTGGGGTTTATAGTCTGATTGGGAATTGAACAAAGAAATAAACACAAATTATGGAAATTGTTACAGAAGAAACAAACAGGGGTTGGTGACAGGTGAATGGGGACTGTGTAATTAGATGGTGTGCTAATCTTTACTACCTACTTGCTGTGCAAATTTACCCTCCCTTATTCTAAAATTATCTCACCTATAAAGTAACAATAACAATAGTACCTTCTTTGTAGCATTTTTGTGAAAATTAAAAGAGATGATGTGTATGCAGCACTTAGATCAGTACTTGGCCCTTAGTACAACCATGGCTATTGCTGTTATGAACAAGGCCTAGTGGAACTAAACCTTCTCTTATCCAGACTAAACATCTTGCTTCCCTTCAGCCATTCTTCTAAAAGTCTTTCCTGATCTGTCACTATTCTGGTTGTTCTACCAAACACTGAGGCTGAGTTTTGATTCCTTTCTTTCTGACCTATAAACTAGAACTAGAGGAGGACCCATTTGAAGGTATCTGAGAGGGTTACTGGTAGAAAAGTTGAAGTGCAAACATATTGACAAGGTGGGCCTGAGGCAAAATATCTAGCTAGCCAATCAGTGTTCAGTATTTTTTGTGGTCACCTTTCAGTGTCTTTCACTTGATCAGTGGATATTTTCCTTTCCAAGTTCAACCAAGACTGTCTCTCCCTACTAAAACTTATTGGCATAGAATCTGCTATATTTAATTACTGTGTGATGTGTAAAGGAGAAAGTTGGCTTATAATGGGTATTGAACAGGCTGACTAATACTCCATTCCTACATTGCAATGGTGGCTTTATGTCCCAAGCCTGGAGGGGATATATTTGCAGGCTATGTGAGTAGTGATATTTATTCTCTTTCAATATGTTTGTCCTATGAGAAGATGTGCTAAACTCATTTTTATGTTTGTATTTCAAGTTGGGAAGAATAGCCAGTGAAATAGACTGATCAATCACAGCAATGGGGGACAACTAATGGGCAGTTGTTTGGGGAAAGAAAAAAAATATCTAGGAGTTTATAGTAGGCCACAAGTTTACTGTGTATTAGATTTTCAGAAGTCACATAATGCTGTTGGCTCCTCATACATTAGTTTCTTCTTTGATAAAATAGGGCTAATAATATTTATCTCACTGGATTATGGGAAGGATTAAATGAGTTAATAAATAGGTGGTACTTGGAGCAATATTTTGTATGTCGTAAGTATTCAGAAAGTGCCATTGTCTTAGTATGAAATTAATAAGTATGAGATTATTAAACTTTGATCCAAATCAAGGGAAATGACAAGGTCTGCTACATTTTGTGCTGGCCAGAGGCTTGGGTCCACTTCTTAGGGGCATACAGACATGTTGTTTCTACCATTGATTATTATTATTTTTACTGTTAACTAACCCCCAGACTGCTCAGATTTAACCATTTTTTAAAATTATGGTAAAACTTTTATAACATTTACCATTTTAAACATTTTTTAAGCATCCATTTTAGTGGTATTTGGTGAATTCAAATTGTTTTATAACCATCACCACCATTTATCTATGGAAGTTTTTTACCTTCTCAAACTAAAACTATGTACCCATTAAACAGTAACTCCTATGGCCTTCCTGAGTCCCTGGCAACCACCATTTTATTTCTTAAAAACACACACACATTTTATTGAGGTTTAAATCATGAGCCAAAAAGCTGTATATATTTAACTTGTACAACTTAATGAGTTTGGGGATAAGTATATGCTTGTGAAATCATCACTGCAATCTATCCCAGAAACATATCCACTATCCCAAAAGTTTCCTCTTGACTTCTTTATGTATTTATTTATTAATTTTTATTTTGCAATAGAACAATGAACATTAGATCTACACTCTTAGAAATTATTGAGTATACAATGTGGTATTGATAACTATAGGTACTGTGCTGTACATTAGGTGTCTAGGACTTATTCATCTTGCATAACTGAAACTTTGTACATTTGATTAATACCTCTCAATTTTCCCTTCAGCCTCTAGCAACTACCATTCTATTCTCTTCTATGAATTTGACTATTTTATATTCCTCATAAATATGGTACCATGCAGTTTTTGTCTTTTTATGTCTAGAATATTTTACTTAGCAAAATGTCTAGTTCATTTGTGTTTTTATTTTTTTAATTGAAAAGTATTTCATTGTATGTAAATACCACAATGTTTTTATCCATTCATTTGATGATAGACATTTAGGTTGTTTCCATGTCTTAGCTATTGTAAATAATTCTTCAGTGAATATTGGCAAGCAGATATCCCTTTGAGACCTTGATTTCAATTTCTTTGAATACATAGGCAGAAGTAGAACTGCTGAATCAGATGGTAGGTCTATTTTTAATATTTTTAGAAATGTCCATATTTTTTCCTATAGTGGTTTGTATAAATTTACATTCCCACCAACAAACTACAAGGATTGCTTTTCTTCTACATCTTTGCCAATACTTGTCTTTCGGTGTTTTGGTAATAGCCATTATAAGGGATGTGAGGTTATATCTAATTGTACTTTTGATTTGCATCTCCCTGATGATTACAGATGCTGAGCACCTTTTCACATACTTGTTGGCTATTTGTATACCTTTTTTTGAGAAATGTCTATGCAGTTTCTTTGTAATTTTTTCCCCAAAGGATTATTGTGTTTATTTGGTATTGAGTTGTAGGAGTTCCTTTTATATTTTGGATATTAACCCTTTACCATGTATTTGACATAATACTTGTGTTTTTGGTCTGACTCATTTCACTTATAATATCTTCATGGTTCATCCATGTTGTAACATGTGTCAAGATTTCATTCCTTTTTTAAGGCTGAATAATGTTATATCATATGAATATGTGGATCCATTCAACTATCAGTACACATTTGGGTTGTTTCCACCTTTTAGCTATTGTGGAATAAACTTGATATGTACATGGGTGTACAAATGTTTGTCTGAGTCCTTACTTTATATATATATATATATATATTATTTTTTTTTTTTTGGTATACCTCCAGAAGTGGAAGAGCTAGATCATATGGTAATTTTGTACTTAATTTTTTGAGAAACTGCTAGGCTGTTTTCCACAGTGGCTTCACCATTTTATATTCCTACCAGCAATGCACCAGGGTTCCAATTTATCACCACTGAGTAATTTGAAAGGCTTTCAATTTAGTTGCAAACATACAAAAACCAGGAGATTTCATATCGGATCTGTCAACATTGTTTTCCTTTATATGAAGGGGTGGTGAGAACAAATGTTATTTGCTTTAATGCCAGATTGTAGGTCTAGGGGTAGGGTCGAAGCTGGGAGTAATGGTTCCTGGGAGTTTAATCCAGACTCAATTTGAAACACCTGGAGCACAGTTGGCTGCCTTGCAGGAAGTCATCACTTGGAGGTCTATCAGGGATACTGGAAAAGACTGGTGAGTTAAGCAGAAGTTTCTGTCCTTCCTGGCCTTGGTATCAAGGTGTCACTCGCTTCATAGAAGAGTTAGGGAAGATTTAATCTTTTTTGATGTTATGTAATGATTTCTGTAGGATAGTTGCCAGGTATTCCTTGTAGGTCTGGTCCAATTTAGTTCTGAATGTATCTGATCTGGGGCATATTTTAGTTGGGAGATTGTTTTTATTACTGTCTCAATCTCACTGTTCATTATTTATCTGTTTAGGATTTCTATTTATTCCTGATTCAGTCTTAGGAGATTATGTTTCTCCAGGAATTTATCCATTTCCTCTAGTTTTTCTAGTTTGTGTGTATAGAGGTTTTCACTGTATTGATGATAGTATTTTGGATTTCTGAGGTATCTGTTGTAATATCTCCTGTCCCATGTTTGACGGATGTCCTTTCTCTTGTATTTTTGATAATTCTGGCTAATTTTCTATTGATTTTGTTTATCTTTTCAGAGAATGAACTTTTTTGTTTTGTTAATCTTCTTCATTGTTTTCTTGGTTTCAATTTCATTGCTTTCCTCTAACATGTTTTACTTCTTCCCTTCTGTTGGTTTTAGGTTTGGTTTGTTCTTTTTTCCCCCCATGAGATACAACATTGTAATTTGTAATCTTTCTGTCTTTGATGCGAGCATTTAAAGGCATGTACTTTCTCCTTAGCGTTACTTACTTTGTATTCCATAGATTTTGAAATCTTGTATACCCTTTGTCATTCATTTCAAAGAATCTTTTGATTTCCATCTAATTTTTTTCATTAATCCATGGATTGTTCAGTAGCAGTTTATTTAATTTTCATGACTTTGTGTAGATTTGAGAGTTTATCTTGGAATTTATTTCTAGCTTTATTCCATTGTAATCTGAGACTATACATGGTATGATTTCATTTTTCTGAATTTGATGAGACTTATTTTATTGTCTAATATATGATCAATCTTGAAAATGTTCCATGTACTGAAGAGAAGATCATATATTCTGTAGATGGGGGATCGAGTGTTCTGTAAATATCTGTTAAGTACAATTTTGTAATAGAGTCCCATTTTACTCTAGTGTTTCTTTGTTGATTTTCTGTTTTTTTGACCTCTATAGTTTTGTCAGTGGGGTGTTAAAGTCCCTGGTGTTTAGGATGCTACCTGTGATTTCTTTATTTACATCTAGTACAGTGATTTTCAATAGATGTGCCATTAGCTGAGCCTATGGCTCGAGGAGTAGGGTGCCGGCCCCATATACTGGCGGTGGCAGGTTCAAACCTGTCCCCAGCCCAAAACTGCAACAACAACAACAACAAAAGTAACCAAAAAACCAGGTGTGCCATGAAAAATTTTAAAGATCATTAATTAAATTATTTTCAGAAGATGTTCAAAGCATAGTAAGTATATTCTTTTCTTATTCTTTTTTTTTTGTCAACATAATTTAAGTGTGCTAGGGAAGTTTATAGGTTCAAGTGTGCTCTGAAATAAAAAAGGTTGAAAAACACTGATCTACTCTCACTTAATGGGCACAAAGTAAGGATATATGGCACACCTCCTGAGGTCAGGACACAATGACAACAGGGACTCTACCTAGCAAATGCAAACATTGTAACCTAATTTTTTGTACTCTCACATTAATATGAAATTTAAAAATAAAAAAACACTGATCTAGTAGAATTTATTTTATGAGTTTGGGATTGCCTGTGATAGATTCATATATATTTAGGATTATTATGTATTCTTGCTGAATTGCTCCCTTCGTCATTATATAATGACCATTTACTCTTTTCTTACCATTATTGATTTGAATTCAATTTTATCTGATATGAGAATGGCTATATCTATACCCTTTTGGTTTTCATTTGCATGGAATATTTTTTTCTATCCCTTTACCTTGACTCTATGTAAGTCCTTGAAATTTAAATGAATCTCCTGGAGAAAGAAAATATTTGGGTTGTGATTTTTTTTCCATTTATTAGGCCAATCTGTATCTTTTTATTGGGGGATTAATACCACTTACGTTTAGTGTTAGTATTGATATGTGGGATTCTGCTCTGTTCGTTATGTTGAATGATACCTGTGGTTTTGCTTTTCCTCTTGCACTAATATTTTATATGAGTAATGAGCTTTTAGTTGCAGATGTTTTATACTGGTGGATATCTATTGTTCTGTCCTATGAATAGTATACTTTTGGGCATTTCCTGTAAGGCAGGTCTAATAGTGACAAATTCCCTTAATGTATGCTTATCTGGAGATGTCTTTGTTTCTCCATCACTTGTGAAACTCAGTTCTGCAGGATAAAAAATTCTTGGCAAGTAGTTGGTCCATTTGAGAAGACTAAAAATGGGGCCTCAGTTCCTTCTGGCTTAAAAGAATTCCACTGGGAAGTCTGCTGTTAGCCTTGTGGGTTTTCTTTTGTAGGATAGTTGTTGCTTTTATCTTGCAGCTTGTAGAATTTTCTCCTTCATTTTTGACATTGGCCAGGTTGATGAGTATGTCTTGGAGATATCCCCTTTACTTTGAATCTTCCCAGTGTTCAATGTACATCTTGTATATGGGTATCTGAATCTCTGGTAATACTGGGGAAGTTTTCCTCAATAATTCCTTCAAATAGCTTTTCTATGCTTTCTTTCTTTTTCTGCTTCTCCTGCAGACTCTTATATTGTCTTGCTTTACATGGTTCTATATTTCTCCGCGTGATTATTTGCTCTTCTTAATTCTTTTCTCTGCATGTTCGATTGACTGAGTTAGTTCAGAAGTTTTGTTTTCAAGTGCTGATATTCTTCTTCTTAGTGTAGCCTGCTATTGAAGCTTTCTGCTTTATTTTGAAATTCCCTAAATGGCTCTTTTTTCCCCTCAAGTACTATTATAACTTTTCATCTCTTTAGCAGTTTTTTAATTCATGCCCTGAATTTTAATTTTTAAATAATTTTAAAATTAAAATTTTAATCCTCTACTTGAGAGTGGCATGTAAAGACTGCTTCTAGTCTGCCATATTGGCCCTTCCTCTTGAAATTTATATTACTTCTAAGAAAATTTGTAGTTTGAGTGTTTTTTTAAACAAATTAGGATACGAAGCAAGTTTTCTTTCTTTTTTTAAAATTAAATCATAGCTGTGTAGATTAGTGCAATCAAGGGGTACAATGTGCTGGTTTCATATACAATCTTAACTATTTTCATAAAACTGATTAACATAGCCTTCCTGGCATTTTCTTAGTTATTGTATGAAGACATTTGTATTCTGCATTTAGTAAGTTTCACCTGTACCCTTCTAAGATGCACCATAGGTGTGGCCCCACCAATTACCCTCCATCCATCCCAACCTCTGCCCTCCCCTCCCTTCCCATATTCTTGTGCTATAGTTGGGTTATAGCGTTTATATGAAACCTGTAAATTACCTTCATAGTAGGGCTGAGTACATTGGATACTTTTTCTTCCATTTTTGAGATATTTCGCTAAGAAGAATGTGTTCCAGCTCCATCCATGTAAACATGAAAGAAGTAAAGTCTTCATCTTTCTTTAAGGCTGCATAGTATTCAATGGTATACATGTACCACAATTTACTAATCCATTCATGGGTCAATGGGCACTTGGGCTTCTTCCAAGACTTAACAATTATGAAATGGGCTGCAATAAACATTCTGGTACAGATGTCTTTATTATAATGTGATTTTTGGTCTTCTGGATATATACCTAGTAAAGGAATTACAGAATCAAATGGCAGGTCTGTTTTTAGATCTCTACGTACTCTCCAAACATCCTTCCAAAAGGAATGTATTAGTGTGCATTCCCACCAGCAGTGTAGAAGTGTTCCCTTTTCTCCACATCCACGCCAACAGCTCTGGTTTTGGGATTCTGTCATGTGGACTAATCTTACTGGAGTTAGGTGATATCTCAAAGTAGTTTTGATTTGCATTTCTCTGATGATTAAGGATGGTGAGCATTTTTTCATGTGTCTATAGGCTGTGTGCCTGTCTTCTTTGGAGAAGTTTCTCTTCAAGTCCTTTGCCCACCCTGGGATGGGATCACTTGTTCTTTTCTTGCTAATACGTTTGAGTTCTCTGTGTATTCTGGTTATTAAACCTTTGTTGGAGTCATAACTTGCAAATATTTTCTCCCATTCTGAGGGCTGTCTGCTTGCTATACTTACTATGTTCTTGGCTGTACAGAAGCTTTTTCGTTTGATCAGGTCCCAGTAGTGTATTTTTGATACTGCTTCAATTGCCTGGGAGTTCCTCCTCATAAAATATTCACCCAAGCCAATTCCTTCAAGAGTTTTCCCTGCACTTTCTTCTAATATTTTGTTAGTTTCATGTCTTAAGTTTAAATCTTTAATCCAGTGAGAGTCTACCTTAGTTAATGGTGAGAGGTATGGGTCCAGTTTTAGTCTTCTACAGGTTGTCAGCCAGTTCACCCAGCACCATTTGTTAAATAGGGAGTCTTTTCCCCACTGAATATTTTTAATTGGCTTGTCAAAGATCAAGTAATAGTAAGTAGCTGGATTCATCTCTTGGTTCTCTATTCTGTTCCAAAAATCTACCTCTGTTTTTGTGCCAGTACCATGCTCTTTTGATCACTATCGATTTATAGTAGAGTCTCAGGTCTGGTAGTGTGATTCCTCCTGCTTTTTTATTTCTGAGTAGTGTCTTGGCTATTCGAGGTTTTTTCTGATTCCATATAAAACGAAGTATTATTTTTTCGAGATCTTTAAAATATGACAATGGAGCTTTGATAGGAATTGCATTAAAATTATATATTGCTTTGGGTA